>JAQGBM010001107.1:0-11382 GCA_034698405.1 Symphylella vulgaris | reverse complement strand
TCATTTGATAGATGTGTTTAATAAATCGCTTTAAATTATGAATACATTAGCAAACAGCATTCCAATAATATTCGGTTGGCCAAATCACGGAGATTTTAACTGAAAACCCAATGAAAAAATTATAATGCAAACATTAAACAAAGCATTCCACAAAATTTCAAAACTCACAAGGTGTTACCATGCCAGGACCTTACAACGTAACATTCTGTAACAAATAATATTGTGAAATTTCAACGAAAATGGTCTGACAAACGTGGGTGGCGACATAGTTCACAGGCTGCTATTTCAGACCATCTGTTTATTTTTTTACATTCAAACAGGTGCTTATGACGTCATTGATTTATTTAGAATATCCTGTGTTTTTTACAGTGGTACGACAGTTTGGAACTCTATGTGGACCGGACAGTGGGATATCTTAACATACCTAATAAAACTATTCAAAAAGCACATAAACCTACCTTTCATCTGAAAACACTTCATGCATGAACAGTCAAAGTTTTAATGTTTTAAATTTTACGTTTGCGAGTGACGTCATACGCTAGTTTGATTCATTTATCATGATATCTGTTTTTGGTTTTCAAAGAAAATTTTCATATGCAGCAGACCAATATCCCTCAACGCTATGCGGAGTTTGGAGTACGGGGATCTTAAAATACGTTATTTACACAAAACCTACAAATGACGTCATCATTTTTCAATTTGGGACTCTGGGGACGCCGTAAGCAATCAACCAATCAACATAAACACACAAGAATTTTACACCTGAAACTCACTTTAAACCACTGTGATTCGGGAACGAAAGACAGAAGGAAACACAGATTTTGGGGATAGACTGGGAATCGTACCACCATAAAAAACAACATAGGCCTACTTACTCAAATGGAAAGGTAATCAAAAATCTGAAACACATAATCCAATACTGCGTTATCCAAACCAGATTCCACATCATTTTGTTTTTGGAGTAGGCTATATCCAAATCGTGAATCACATATTCCATCGGAACCTGTATCAAGTAATACGTTCACATCCTCTTTGGAAAATTTTTATTAAAGAATAAAACAGCAAAGCTGCAGCTTTCTTTCTCCACACATCATGCTTCCGTAAACACATTACTACGACTTGGTTTTACTCTATATTTACTCGACCGGAACGTTCATTGAATCGCCAACACAAATATTCTACATATGGGAATTTGTTAAATAATCAATATTTTATTAATTATTTCATCGAAATTGATATTACCGAGGTGCTAATACTTCGTGGGGACCCGTGGCTCAACACTGCTGATGGTGTCCCTGTGGTTACAACACCGCAGAGTACGCTTACGGCACATAGAAATGACCGATTTGGGCAAATTTCGTTAAACATTGAAAAAAATTTTATTTTTGAAATTTAACATCGGCACTTCCTTCTTTGACATTCAGACAACGTGCACACCGATTTTTAAGACTGTCGGAACACTTTTTGACCCATTTTCAAATTTTTCAAGATATGATAGTCTTTGAATCTGAACGAATTCACATACCCATTTTGTTAAGGCTTTTATGAAATTCCAGAGGGATTTGGACGGGCCAAATGGCTACAGGAAGTAGAAATACATGTTTAAAATGCCAATTCAGGCAATTTTAGCCAAAAAGATTGATTAGGTAAAATTCTGTGAACAGTTTAGGGTTTTTCAACGATAGCCTAATGAAATGGCAAATTTCACAGCTGTCGTCTTTGTGGAGAATTTGACGAAATAAATTTTTTTTAACAATTCCGACAACGTCATGTTGGACCTTGACATTCAGAGATGGCACGTACCAATTTTCAGGACTGTAGCTTGCCTACTTTCATTTTTATGACATTTTCAAATCGACATATCGTCAAATTTTGATACTTTTTGATTTTGTAAGATTTCCAACTAACACATAACCAAGTTCTTAACACTTTTACGAAATTCCAGAGGGATTTGGACGGACCAAATGGTTGCAGGAAGTAGAAATACATGTTTAAAATTGCATTACAACAATTTTTACCCAAAAAGATTGATTAACAAAAATTTTGTGGGCACCTTAGGGTTCGGGTAGACGATAGCCTAAGAACACGTCAGAAACTGGCAAATTTCACAGCTGTCGATTATGTGTGACATTTGACGAAATAAATTTTTTTAAACAATTCTTTCAACGTCATATTGGACCTTGACATTCAGAGAAAGCAGGTACAAATTTTCAGGACTGTAGCTTGCCTACTTTCATTTTTATGAGAATTTCAAGTCCACATATCGTCAAAAACAGAGCATTTCACTTTGCTTAAAATGACCAGATTCCATTTGCCTTAAAATGAAAATATTCACGATTTGGTGAGTTCTAATTCGTATTGGAAGTTGAAGTAGACCTTAACTTAACACAAATGAAAGAGATTAGCCCATTAGATTAATTAGTTTATAAGCTATGAGGAAATTCAATATCATCCAAAAGCCAAAATTCTCTATGGAGTTTTAACATAGGAAAATACTGCGAATAGAAATTATATTTTGTTTTTGTTATAAAACGTTGAAATAGTGTTTGTTTGTTAATAATGATAGAATGTTTAGCATAATCACTCAACACTGAAGTTTATTTTCGAATTTTAAGACCAAAACATGAACATGTTTTTGCATAATAAGCAATATCTACTCTTTCCCACGTGTTATTTGAATGGGAGAATGGCATCTTCTTGTATTATTTTTAAAACATAGTAAATCAATTTGTCATGTCTTCAAACCTTTTCTGTTTGTTAAATAAACATTCAAAGGAATTTTAAAATTGTATTTCAGAGTGTAATACGTTGTACTTTCTTCATTATTGTACAAAGCCGGTAAAAGGCCGGGAAAAGGCCTAAGTGCACTGAATTGATCATTGGAGTATAATGTTTTTTTTTGCCTACGCACGCTACGTCACAAGACAGTTTGTTATTTTTTTTGACGACGCATCGAATATTTCTCGTGTTTTTGTGCATTGGTTCATTGTCATGGTTTAAAATTTTGGGACGAGTGAGAATGAATGAAATGCTAAAAATCATCGTCTTGGACATTTTCAAAATGATGTCTTGATTCGGAAATTATTCAAGAGTTTATAAAAAAAAATGGTGACTTTCCTCCAAGATTCTCGCTGGGTGCCGAGATCACTTACCAAGAGAACATAAGAAATACTCTTGGTTTTTCAAATCGAAATAATTTGAAAAAGCAAAATAGACTGTAAATCATAAATCAAACAATTTCAAAATTACATTTGATATTTTTCGTTCGTTTTCATCTAATTTTCAACATTTATAATGGATTATTAAGCGAGAAAGCAAAATTGGCAACTTTTTTATGACGTCAGAGCAGCAGCAGCAAGATAATAAGCAGTTATGAACTCTGGAAATCGGGGTCGAAATTTGATCAAAACACAATCACATTCTGGTATTTGGCCCTATTATACTTGAAACTACGGATTAGTTCTCCGAAATATGTTTAAAGTTTCAAAACGGCTCCTGTCTGCTGAGCTCAAGCACCGGATGTGCAGTAGTGCGTGGAAATTTCTATAAACATAAGGTAGTGAGGTTTCACAATTCGGAATTTGGTAGGGGGCAAGTATTTTAACCATAACGTTTATACACGACATTGCTTCAACTTCAAATTTTGTGACGATGTTTGATAGGGCTAAAACAACAGGATTCGTTATCTTGCAATTTTTATTTTATGTTTTTGTTTGAATAGAATTCTAAGTTATTAGTGATTTTGACCAATGTGAGGTATCACAAAATTTCATAGTTTCAAGGAATGAAATGTTATACATTCCTGGTTTTAGCCAGCTCTGCCAGATTACGCGTTGGAATTCTTTTAAAATAACATGTTCAAAATAGTTTAAACGCATCGGAAAAGGTGAAATGATTAATCAGCAATTCCTCTAAGCATAAGGAAATAATGAAATTACCATTTATTCTCTATCTAATAGTCTTATTTGAAAATAAGAATATTACAGTTTTTTGTTGGAATTCTGCCGACTGTTATTAGGGGCGGAGTCTTCTCACATTCTGCTGAGCTGCAGCTGTCGGTATACATTATACGGAAATGTGACTTTAAAATACAATTATGTCTTTCGATATTGATGATAGGAGACGTTTAATTTTGCAAATATCAATACTAGACTCCTGCTTCTTATGGGAGGCAGGATGCACTGCAATCTGAGTTGCCCCAGTAAAGAAAGCACGAGATTTAAAAATTGGCTGTGGATAATTTTATTTTACAAAATACAGTTTGATCAGTTTGACGCGACAGATTCGAAAAGCCTCAAATATTATTTCGTCTTCTTCTTCTTGTTCCTGTCTGCCAAAATAGCTTGATATGCTGTAAATAATTAAATTGATTAGCTTGCGAATATGGAATGTCGATGTCAAACATTACCTGTTATTGTGCTTCGGATCTCTTGTTGAGAAAGAGACGTTAGTGCCTTTTTGTATTCCTCGTTTTTGTTTAGATCAGAAATGACTCGGTAATTTGTTAAACCTGGTGGCATGGCGTAAAGATAGTCTATCCCGCACTTTCCTCTTGTATCATGACACTCATAGTTGGCATCAATGCAATTATAAATGAATTCATAACGTGCCGTTTCCTGTATTTTGCATCTGAGATAATAATGATTGTGTGGGTCTGTTTCAATAAATACACACATATCCTTCCTTTTCAAATCCTTCTGTTCCAACTTGATGGCCCGTCCGGATTCCACATAGTCTTTGAAAATAGTCCCCATTTCATCAAGTGCTGAAAATATATAACCTAATAGATTGAATCTGCGGGACCTACAGTGCCAAGCTTCTTGGTACTTACTGTACGTTTTACGACTCATCTTGTATTTCATAGATCTTTTGGTCATTTCTGGTTCTAGTTCGCCTATAGGAATATTTATTGTACATTTATCATATGATTGTTGTCATCGCGAATTTCTACTTACTGAATTCAAAATTTCTTTTCTCGGCCTCTGCCCTTAGACGAATCCGATAGTTTTTTGTATAAAGCTGTCCCTTAGCCCTCATTTTGTCAAGGTTTTTTAGGCGATATTCGTGCCTTTTGCGCCGTTCTCTTTCGCGCAAATCAGGGTCTGATCGGATTTTTTGCATGCTTTTTCTCTTGCGGTTTCTTGCGGAAATTTTCATTTTGTGTTTCTTTTGAGCAGCTTTATTGTCTGACATTTTAATTCCTTTATAGCTAACCAAAGACTGTTATATCACATTGTTTGATTGACCACTGCACACCAGTAAACAAATTAGTTCAAGTTGGTTAATTAGATAATTACAATTGCCACGGTTGAAAAAGGTCTTATCTGGAATTTTGAAGGTCCCCATAGCTGAGTGGACATCTTGATTGTGGACCAAAACCAAGCTCGGAATTTCATGCTGAAATTGTATTAGCATTTTTAAAACACCCACAAAACAAACAGCTAGGATTTTGACTTGATTACAGTGCATTTGCCCATGATAGACTCAATAACAAACAACGTGGCTGCAGTATGCAACATCCACATTACATATTTCCTACATTCAGCCTACCCTAATTGGCCTTAACTAATGACAAGTACTGCTACGAGACAATATTCGACAAACAATACACAGTTCAATGTTATTTTATTTGACATATAGAATTAATACAAATACAATTGACATCAGGTTCGCCACCGGGGTCCAAAATCTTCAGTCTAGAAAAAACATTTTCATTTGTTATTTTATAGTCTTTAAAACAAGCCAATGTTTAGCTCGGTTTAGCTTACTTGTGAAGTAACTTGAGTATAGCACTGTGAATTTTTGTCGATCTCCGGTTGAAGGGTGTATAAATTGCTCTGGTGACCATAAACCTCGGAATTATAATACAGAAACAGTCTAAGTACACAAATCTGCATATTGTTTCACACTCATCTATGCACCCAGCTTGACCAGCTAACTTAGGACCTACCAACACAAAGCTCAAACCTGCAACATAGTACATCTTTAAAATGCTAAATAAAACTACTTTAAGCAATGGTATTATTCCTTGGTGATATGCGAAGTGAGTTTACACAGGTCATCCTATAGCCTACTGGTTAGGCTAATGCAGTAGTAGGCCTACATAATCACTAAAAATGCTTAAATGAAATTGTTGTACGACATTAAACTGTTGTCTGAAGGTTATTAAACGAGTTTACAATGTGTACAATAAGTTTTAAATATTATTTGTCGGTTCACAATTATCAAATTTAATATTTTAGAATCTCACTACAGTGGCACTCCCTGATTCTCCTGGTCCCATGCATAACACACGTACCAGATATCACGTTCAATAAACTTCGAAAAAGGTTGATGTTTAATCACTTTAAATTCCTTTAACTCGTACAAAATAATCCCATTTTATAGGCTTTATCCTGAGAAGAATAAGGTTTTAAAAATTGCAGATTTTAGGGGTGGGATTGACGTGTGACGCCTTTCGGTCAAATATTGGATAATGTGATTTTAAATTTTGCAGAGTATTGGCTGCTGTAATATCAGCCTTCCCTGGTACCTAGTAGCAAGGACACCAAACAGTATATCAGCCTTAGTTTCCCTGGTACCTAGTAGCAAGGACACCAACAAAACATGCGCCTTCATTACACCCAAAAATCTTGCATGTTTTAACACTTAGCCAGTGAAGACAACATCGTTAGCATTAACAAACCAACCACCATTCAAAAAAACCTTAACACCCATTTGCTTAACCATTCTAGAGCAATTTTCGGGTTTATTTAAAATTCTAAATTATACTACATGCAAATAAAGGCCCTAAAGGCCGATACAGATTGGGCCTGCGAAATGTACCCTAGCTTTAACTGCTAGATACGTGCACCAAAAATGTATTATTTGGTGCTGAGCACTGTTCCTACATTCGGCAAAAAGGCCAATTCGCTAAGGACTCATTGTTCTATTAAATAAATTCACACAACACACAACAGCTCCTCCTTATACATCAACAAACAACATTTCAAAACAAAAATATTTCATTTGAAAAATACAGCATAATAAGATTTAATATTATATTGACAATCTTCATTAATTATTTGGCGCCATTCTTCTTCTTCTGGAACAAGGAAAACAATTCGTTAATTAATAAATCTGCATCCAGCTGCTAATAAGGGCGCCCCTGCTTTCATTGGCCACGCGGTTTAAATTTTCTCATCCTAAAATTCCCTTGAGGAAGGTGGTGCCATCGATCAAGTAGCCTAATAACTTACAATGATCAGTATTTTCTGAGTGGCATTTTTAACTCGATCCAGTAGCACTACCAGAGACCGGTGGCGGTGGTCTGAAGGGGTGACCCTTTGGACAAAGCGTGAAAGGGTGGCATTCTTACTTGGAATCCATCATCGGCATCCCTGAAAAACATAATGGTTTGAGTGAGTATTGAAATAGGAATTAACACTGTTGTGGCACCACTCTCATTCAACACAGCCAAGAAATTTCCCACTTTTGCGAGAATTGAGTGAGAGTTTAAACCGAATCCCTAAGGCAAATTGACCAAGTAGCCACATCATCAGGCAGTGTGACATCATAATCCAGTAACAGTGTGACACCAAAATAATAACAAGAGAGTGCAAAATCAAGAGTAATTCATTGCGATTTTACGAGAATCCGAGGTCCCGCGTGGCATTCTTTACTCGCTCCAATATTTACTGGCAACCAACCAAGAAATTTTCGTGCGTCTTCAAATTTCTTGGGCACAGAAGGGACAAATTTTTAACACTGTGAAAGGATGCACTATTACTGTAGGCTACCGTGCGGGCGAGGAGAGTTTAAACCGTCGATCAAGTAGCCTAATAACTTACAATCATCAAGAGTGGTGACCGGTTTAAACTCTCCCCTGAATGCACCCTCGTGTTGGTCAGTCACACAATCTCATAGCCTAATAACTTACCATTCAGCACGCTCCAGTATTTACCGTAGCACGGAACCATCCTGCCTCTCGGGTGGCACTTCCCTGCAGAAATTAAATATTATTACCATCACAAAAATCAACATGGTCATGAGTTTTAACACAGGGTCGTTTTTTTGGGGTTGCCCCCCCCCCCCCCCCCTTCATCACTGCCATTTTATAACTTACTTGGAAGGCAGAATCCATCCGTACTGTACCATCCCTGAAAAATATAGGAAATAACACGGTTTAATTTGCAGTATTTACGCTTTCTCTGTAAAACAGCGGGGCTACAGCTTTAATGTAACGTAGACCTAATTCTGGACACCCTGAAGCTAAACGACTGCACGAAATTGTTGTTGGACCACAAGTACAGCGAGATTTCTATAGTTTAAGCAAATTGGCCCCTTTGCGATCAATGTATGCTCGAATAAGGATATTGTACGGGTTAATTGGCAATATTTAACGCTATTCCCCAAATCACAGCAGCAGTGGAGTAGGCTATTGTTTCCAGTGAAAATTACGGGTATGGTTGGATCCTGGCACCGGTATGAGCGTCGTTGCTTTGTTATTTTATGGGACAAAAAATGCCTGTAAAATCGCTAGGACCGCCCCGCAGGGTTAGTCAGTATAGATTAGGTTAGAAACATGAAATAAAAAATGGACCAGAGAAGCTGGTCAGGAATTCAGCGCCCAAATCGCCGCGGTATAGTAGGGCTATAGTCTGCCAGGCGGTGCCAGGATCCAACCATTGCCGAAAATTACACTGTAAGTGCTGGGTTCAAAGATACAGTAATCTACACTTGATGGGCTAATCAAATTATTTATAACTTACTTGGAAACTGTAAACCGCTCTATCCAAGCGTGGCAGCATTGTTCTAAAATTGGAAAATTATAATAATGATCTCAATCAGCTTTTCAGGCAAAATAAATACCTCAACAGTTGTTTGTTGCTCAGCATCCTCTTCAGTCATTTCTGCAATTCATGATGTATAAAGGTTAATTATCAATCTGTCATAAATATTATTTGTATATGTTAAGAATTAAATCATTATTACACGATAAAAAACACAACGAAACACAACAGAGATGATGCGAAGTTAGGCTTATCGTATCAGTGCTGCAGCTACATTCTTTTCCTGGAAGGTGTTGCTGCTTCATCGCTCTCAGTGCTGCCCTGTTTGTTCATAAAGCATTCGATCTTAAGCTTACATAAATATCCCAAATACTCACACTATCTTCCACGAGTAATAAAGACTTCTTACGAACGTAAAGTCGACCTTCTTTTGTGTTTATTTATATTTTCGACTTGCCGATATAGTACCCGTCCATTTTGTTCCCAGCAAGAAATGAACATAGAGCAACAAAGGAAAATATGCGAGTTGGTGGCTAAGCCAATCAGCATCTCTGTTCTGTGACGTCACCTAAAATGCGCTTGAGCAGTGTTGCCGTCTCTTTCGGCCTAATTGCAACACTGTTGAAACGCACGCGTTGGTAGCTAAGCCAATCAGGTTCTCTGTTCTGTGACGTCAACTAAACAGCGCTGGAGCTATGTTGTAGGCCTTTTAGGCCCGAATAATTGATACAAAGCATAATATTGATAGTTTTAATTACGAAATGATAATAGACAAAATGTGCAGCACTTACCACGCACGTTTGGTTGAAATCTGGATGAAATTATTATTAAATATTACGATGAAACTCAATGTTTACATGTTGTTGGCGGATCGTCTACAGCATGCTCTCAGCCTGCTGTTCAAGCTACCTTTCAGCGATTTTACAGGCCCTATGGAGTGTGCGATAAAACGCTGACATAGTCGGTAACGAAATACAAATGGAGGATATATTACACAGTAAACAACCGTGCACGAGTTTGCCAGTCTAGTATTATGAAATGCTGATGATAAACAAACAAAATGGCGCTCTCCATAGTGAGTGAGGTTGTTACTCGTTTATTGTGATTCCCAAATGCGAACAGGAACATCCGGGCTGCCCAGTGATATGTTGATTGTGTATAAGGCCATCTAGTTGCTCTGCGGTGTTCCAATGCATATTTTGTCATACGTCTGAGTTTACAGAGTACCCAAACAAGTCACACTCCTTACGCGGATTCACGTACCAAAGTAACTATGATACTTTTACGGTAACTAAGGTGTATACAAACTTTGCATCGAGTGCACCAACTAATGCCATGGATAATTGGATATTAACTTGATATATTATCTCCTGAACGCCAAAATTGCGATCTCTTAAAAAGAAAGAAAACTGCACGTTGTATGTGTTGACTATTTCCACAAGTCCAGTTCGAGAGCACACGTAAGGACAAAAGATTTGCAGTATCAAATGCTTATGGAGTGACAGTGACACCTGGCACAAACATTGGAAATCAACCTATTTTTATCAGCACAAAGCCAGGACAATCTTCAGAATCTGAGTAGTGTAGACGAAGCAAACCAAGTAAACATCGTAGAGACGGTAGAGCCCAAAGAAAATATAAATACGCTTGGGATTCATTCTGTCAAAAGATCCTACCTAAAACCCTCGCACAGATGTCCGAAGACGTCATTTCCATGTTATGAGTAAGAAACGAAGAGGCTGGTCACCCAGCATTGACCCCAGGACACCAGTGGTTCCTGATCAATGAATTCCCTGGAAGTCAGTATTAGGACAGCCAACTTCTTGATTCTTTTTTTCGAATCAGAGACATTTATTTTTCAACACTGACGCAACTATAACGAAAATAGTCAAATACACATTACACAGATGTCACGTAGGGTGACCAACTACTTGTTATGAGAAAGTAGGACAAAAGATTTGCAGTATGCAGTGCTTATGGAGTGACACCTGGCACAAACATTGGAAATCAACCTATTTTTATCGCATTATCAGCATAAGAGCCAGGACAATCTTCAGAATCTGAGAAGTGTAGACGAAGTGAGGCAGAATTAACGCAGTAAAGTTATAATATAAATAAAAGCTTTAGACTTTATCTTTGAACACTCATGCTTAGGTTTAATGTAATAACAGGAAGAAGAAAAGGAAATCTATAGTGTTGCCAATAATTAAATTATAAATAAATATATATTCTGTACATCATAATTAATTCAACACTATTATAATAAATATATTTACACCAATAAATATAAACGAGTATTGGGATGAATATAATAAATTCACACGAAGCAAATTAGCAAACCAAGTAAACATCGTAGAGACGGTAGAGCCCAAAGAAAATATAAATAGTAAAGATTGCACCACTGTTCCCATAAAAGCAACCGACAAATTTAGTAAGCCTAACGGAAACATGTCAGACAAAAGAATCCCACTGAGAGAGCTACCCATTTTTTCGGGCCTATCCACAGAATCGAGGGCCGATTTCTTAAGTGAGTTAGAGGCGGTTGCTACCTGCAATGGTGTCGACAGCGACGGACTGATCGTCTAGTTACCAATAGTGGTAAAAGGGAACG
>JAQGBM010001106.1:0-11383 GCA_034698405.1 Symphylella vulgaris | reverse complement strand
GATTCGCAATAGCTTTTTCGACAAGTACTTCCTGTCTACATTCAGTGGTTCCTGTCATTTGTGTACTGTCCCCAGAGCTCCAATCGAGCGCAGCTACTGTAAATCATAATCTATTAAAACCGTGTATTCATATAAAAACAAAAAAAATTATTAATTTTTAAAAATAAGGTTTTTCCCGGGTGTAAAGTTAATTACAACGCTTCATGTAGTCGTTGTACATTGCGCCACGATCCCCCTGCGTCATGCAGTACGTACCATGGTACGTACCCGTACTACACGATTACGTAATGATTGTTGTGCTCATGTGCTTACATGTGTGTTTGTGCTTGTAATAATGGCGGGCTACGACGAAAGTTACGAAACATCCGAATCTGACTCAAGTACCGGCAGTTTTGATTCCGAAGAAGTTCTGGAGGAATTAGAGCAGTTTTTTTAAGCTTTTATGTTCGAACCATTAGCACCAACTACCTCTGGTCCTACGCAGCAATAGCTGAATCATCTTCCATTGATCTTCTATGCTTCAGGAAAAACAACATCGTATCAATGGTGATTGTTATATTATAATAATTATGCTTCACCAAAGGCCAAAGTAAATAAATTTTATTTTCAAAATTATTTAGTACTTATTAAGAAGTTAAGAGAATAAACCAGCTAAAAAGACCAACCTCTTCCTCAAAGTACCTGTCCAGAAGTGGAATTAAATCCAATGCTTTAGAGTTATTGGAAGAAATCCAGGGTTATTGTGATAGCGGCAATCCCATCAAACAGCTGATGGCCGACTACTTTAAAGTCCACATTAAACAGCTGCTGCGATCGTTGGAGTTGGAGTTTAAAAGAGAAGACCATTCGAAATTTCTGGGTAACGGTGTCTCTTCATTCAAAGCAAGCGAACTGGCCGTAATTAATGAGAGTTATTTGGACTTAAAGAAAATTGACATCAGTCGTCGAAGGATCTTTGGAAACTTTAATCGGTTCGACCTGTTAGAATTACTTACCGCTATCCTTAAGATATCTTGGATATCGCAGGGTAATTCTCCAAGTTTTGAAGATGGAAAGTCATCCCTAATCAAGAAAAACATCCCAAAAATCATGCACAAAGATTGGGATCCACTGGCTAAACCTTACTCTGTCCCTACACCTGATGGCCAATCTGCAATGGAACTTGAGCACGTAAACCAACATATTCCTGTTTCTGGTTGCACAGACCCTTCATTGAAGAATTCTGAAGAAATGGACATCAACAGAGGGGATTTTATGCCAGATCTGGCTAAGCCAGTCGATGATGTGCCGCCATTTTCTCCGATAATCCTGCATGGCCAGCAATCACTGGAACTTAAGCACAAAAATCCTGATATTCCGTCTGACTGGCTTTACATAGACCCCTTATTGAAAATCAGCCGAAGTAAGGGACGTAAGGGACATACATGAAGGGGATTCTATGCCAGCTCCAAATCCTGTCGATGATGTGCTGAAACCGCCAAAACCTTCTCCTGAAATTCCCAAACTTCCATGGGAATTTAAGCCAAAACCTCCAAAGCCTACCTTTACCGAAATCTAAGGACCGATTATTAAGTATAAAACTTGCAGCCCCCTCAATGTAATGACTTTATTAAATCTGAAAATACATTATTATTAGGCTACTCCACAATAAATAGGTGTTCATATCAAAAAAAAAAAATTTAGAAAGTGTAAACTTTTGACTTTTTTTTTTTATGTGAATAAACTTCCATTAATTATTCAGCCATAAAAAAAAGAGAGAACTTACATTTCCGCTAGGTCATTACTTACACTTATTTACATAGAGGTCAGACGGAAGAAAAAAGTTTTTAGTTAAACATTTTTTATTTCAGGTTGTTAAGCATTTTTTGTTTTCAAAGTTTAGGTTCAAAAATAATATGATTCCCAAAGCAAATAAAGACTTAAAACAGGCTTCCAGCTACCTTCCGATCAGTCAGAACCTCTGTGTTTTTAAAGATTTTTGAGAAAATCTCGAGTTCCAGGCTGTACGCATTTTTTTATTCCATTGGGTATTTGCCGGATCATCAGTCGGGGTTTAGAGCTGATCGGGGGACTGTTGATAATCTATATCGAATTTCTAACCATCTTCACTCCGTTATTAAGGATGGGGGTCGACGCCAGTCGTCTATGCTAATTAGTTTCGATGTGGAAAAGGCTTTCGACACCGTTCCACATCGGGCCTTGGTTAGCAAGTTAGCGGCGGCCAAAGTCCCATACCTTTATGTTCGGATAAGCCATCATACAACATAAGTCAGTATACGTCTCTGTTCAGGGACAAAATCTGATTCATTTGTACCAACTGCAGGGGTTCTCCTTGAGCCCCATGCTTTTCATTTTCTACACTGCTGATATCCCTTCAATTCCTAGTGGCGTATTTCTGGCCACTTATGCAGACGATGATGTGGCCATTTGGGCCACCCATAGGGAGAAGGAGAAGGTCGTTGAGCAGTTACAAAATTTCATACATGCTTTAGAAAATTGGGCCAATAAAGAGCAGATTAAGTTCAACCCAGACAAGTCCCATTCCATGTGGGTGCAGAAAAGGAGCCCTTAAAAGATATATTTAATTATATGATGTCATGGATTACAGTTACTCAAGTCATAGAGACTCCTAATGTTCCGTCGACTTTAGCAAGACTGAACGTATGCTATGTCAATTCAAGCCTTCAATGTCTCACACGAATTCGTCCAGGGTTTTTTTCGACCGAGTTTTTTTCAACCCTAATCAATGGATGTGTTACAATGTTGGTCATAAAATTTTAATTGGAACAACAAAAAAACAGAATTAATTAATCCTACTAATTTCAAAGAATTATTTTATCCACCCCCTAAATTTAATGGAACTCCAATTAATGAAACTAATGAAATCAAATTACTTGGTGTTACCTACGATAATCAACTTTCTTTTCTATCACATGTAAATTATATAATTTCTAAATCAAAGTACCATTTTCATAGAATGGTACAACTCACTCATGAGCTCAAAAAGCCAACGTATAATAAATCTTTTATACATGTATGTATTGTATGTATTGTGTGGAGGTGTTTTCCTAATTATTACCATGTATGTATGTTTACAAAATAAAATCTGGCAGTATCAAAATAAAAAAATGAACACGGCGACAACGCGTTGTTTTTACTCAAAGCTATTCTTAAAGTTAAGAATAAATAAGGTAAGTAACTTAGTGTGATGTTTTTTCCCCAAAAAAATTTCTGAACAAGAGAGCCGATACCCAACATGGAAGAGGTTGTTGATCATGCAAAACTGCAGGCTAAGTTATTTGCTTACTGAGATAAGTTGGAATTATTACGCCTACATCTAATATACCTTCTGATGATCGACTTATTTCAAGCATCGTTGTTCACAATCATAAAATATCGTATGAAATAGCGGACGAAGAAGAATTGGAAGAAGAAAACCATGGAATAATTGAAAATGAAATTGTAACTACAAAACTAACACCCGGGTCTATAAGTGGTTTCCCCGAATGAGGAAAATAAATATCAAAGGACTGTCATGTTACCAATACCGGTACTCTCCTGATGATGAAATACGTAATTTAACCGTGGTTTGACCGGGAGACTCGCCTCGAAGTATTTATCCACAAATATACTGCGTTGTGTATCTTACGGTATATGAACGAGGTTCTTTGCCAAATGATAGACTCTATCTCAGCTGATGGATGGGTCCATTAGTGACAATGCCGGCCATAACAAAGAAAAGTGGACTTGTTGAGCTTTTAAAGCAAAAAGTTGAAATGGGAGAATAAATACTCACGACGAAATAATGGCCGATAAGGGATTTACAATTTCCGAACTAATAAAAGAATCTACTGGGCTGTCAATGGTCATACCTCCTTTTGCGAGAAGTAATGAACAAATGGGCAAGGAGGATGCTCAGAAACCTATGGATGTGGATGCCACAGATTCAGATTCGGATCCGGATCCGCAACCCCCCACATCCTAAAAAACAATAACGTTATTTATTTTTAAAACTTTTTGTCCAAAAATAGTAGTTTTGGACATTTTTGGTCAGTAAGATTTGGACAGGACGGTTTAAACCGGTTTTTACTTGGGGTATCCAAAACTTATCCACCCTGATAAAAAGAGATTTTAGGTTAGGTTATAAATTTTTGTGTAAGTTTATTCACTGCCTACTAAGGTACTAAGTACAGGTGAACCCCCGCTTCATTCGAAGTGCTCGGGACCGCGAAAAAAGTTCGTGTTCAGGATTGAACAAACATTTAAGTTAATTAAAATTAAAAATTTGTCATTTAATCATGTAATTTCAAATAATTTGTAAAAAACTAAAGATGTTTCTCATCTGAAAATATTAGCAATACTCGGATATGACCTATGATGGACACAATAACTCAAATTATCTATGAAAGTAAGCTTGCTGGAAATTCTCCCACTATTTTATTTAATGTAGTTTATGATTCTAAAAACTATTTTTAAGACAGTTTAAGTCTAAGTCCCTTGTGGACCAAGTTATTTAGGGTTTGTCCTATAAAACCATGATTTTCACCGTACGTTGTTTATACGCGGTGTATTTTCCAGCAGAGTTTTCTTCACACTCTGGCTCTGCATTGCGTTAGTCTGAGGTCTATAGCGAATAGTTTTTTTTTTTTCAGTTTTCACGTCGAGGCTCGAGCACGACTGACCGCAGTTTAGCCTACGTTTATTTCTTCCAAGCCTCCAAGCAGGACGGTTTAAACCGGTTTTTACTTGGGGTATCCAAAACTTATCCACCCTGATAAAAAGAGATTTTAGGTATAATTATCGTCTTAAACTACTACTACATGGGTAGGTAAATAAACAAACATGCCATTGACAGAAAAAGAACTAAAAGACGAGAAGAAGGCATCTACACAAACCAAACTAAATTTGCACCGTGTGTGGAAAAGGACGCAACAAAAATGGAAGGCCAGGAAATTGCATTTATGGGAGATATCCATTCATTTTTCCGCCCTCTGGAATTACAAGTTAAATCGGTCAAGGCTGCTATCAGTGGTACTAAGCCATATTGTAGGTGGATTGTTACTTTTGAAACCTCACAGCACTTACCTCAGCCACTCTCAACCTTGACAGATAAAAAGAAGACTGAACTAGAGGAGAAAATTATCAGGTACTCACCAAAAAACACAGAAACGGTGTCTTGTCTTTTGGTAAAGAACACCTTTGAAGTGTGCTACGGAGTTACTGCCGAAACCTGTCTCTGTGCTAGGAGCTTTAGAAAAGGGTGAAGCGGTTTATTATGAAGTAACAGGGTTGCCTTTATGAACTAACTGGGTTGGTTGTTTGAATTAAATCAAAATTTTTTTAATAATAAAAAAAAAATTTTACCAACCACAACACTGTGAATTAAATATCCCACATCATTTTTTTTAATGCTGCTTTTTGCATTTTTTGTTTTAATTTACGAAAAAAAGAGATAATTTGTAAGCAGTAATTTTAGTTTAAAAAAATATTTTTGCCTACTAAGAATTATTAGTTAATTTTTTTAAGTCCAATTTTTTTTTTATAAAAAAAAGAGATAATTTGTAATGAGTAATTAATTTTAGTTATGTTTATCATAAAAATTAAATTAATGTACCTTATGGGTTAACAAATCCATATGCTAGGTATTTGAAAAGTCTGGCATTTGCTTTCTTACTTACCGTATGTTCCAAAGAAATAAACCTTTATATTTAAATGAAAAAAAAAGTTTTATTTATTTATTTATTTTTTGATTTGAGCACGGTTGGTGTGATCAGGTTCCATGGACTTTTCTTTGGAAGCATTCCGAAAACTCAATAAGGAACGACGACTAAGGAAAATTATGGCGACTGGGATGTTTAAAGTTTACGTGACAGAAGGGGAAGGGCATGAACATACTGCAACACTAGAATTTTTTGACAGGGGAGCACGAGCCTTCGAGTTAAAATGTAGAAAGTCTGGAACACGCTGGATGATGAGCATTTTCAGTCAAACCTTGGATACGATTACTCCAGATGTTGGTTACGCATCTGTGCGTTTAGAGTTTCAAAGTGATGAGCCCGATATCACCGTTCGCTTCTTGTCACCAAAGTTTAGGAAGGAATTCTTGGATTTAATTGTAATGACCAATGATTCGGGAGCTTCTAGCTCTGATTAGTGTTTGTACAGTATCTGAAGTTCTCCTCCGGGCATGGGAACGTAAACGTGGGTCTGAAGAAATTGACGAGGACGACAGCAAAGAATCAGGTAAACCCGAAGGTAATATGCTAAATAAATTAATGAAATTTCTGCTTCGTGAGGTTAACGGGGAGAGCCAAGAGTATTTGTCTTTACTTCCCCAGTGAACTAAAAAGCTGTAAGAATTTGCAACGCATCTACAACAAGTCTGTTTCGGACGAACTCATAGTAAAATACCACATGTTTAATGATATATTTACGCATGAATTAAACATTAGCTTTTCGGAACCGAGCACTGATAAATGCACTACCTGCTTCAGACTTACTAATAATATCAAACGCACTGCGGGAGAAGAAAAGAAAAAAATTGTATATGAAAAAAAAGTACACAAGGCAAGAGGAAAAGCATTCTATGACATGCTTAATTCCGATGAAAACGATACCTACAAAATTGTTTACGATTTACAACAGGTCCTTGTTTTGCCAAAACTTCCTATACAAGGGGACTTTTACACAAGGCAAAGCACTGTATAATTGCGTAATACAGCACTGTATAATTTCGTAATACATTATGTGATGTAACAGGAGACAAGAAATATGCATACAGAATTACAGATTGATGGAGTCAGAAGCAGAGAGGGGCAAAATGAAATTGCTAGTGCCGTTTATCATATTTTGACCAAGGTACTTCCTCAGTCTGAATCATTTGCTAACAAGAATGCCCTTGTACAGCTGTGATGGACAAAACAAAAATAATATTGTTTTGGGGTTTTGGGTATGGCACAGAATTGGCTTCATGACACTAATTCGGTCATACACATGATTTATTGTTTCATTATCATAGGTGCCAAGTCATCCAATAGAGAATATGGAAATCCATTCTCTATCACAGTCGATGGATCAATCAGACTTATTGCAAGACACTGAAGAGGATGCTAATATCAGAGCTGCAGAAGTAAGCTTTAAACTTTTTAAAACATTAAAAGTAGGCTAAAGATAACTGTGTGATGAGTACTTGAGTAGGCTACTGTTTTAATGAGAAATTTTTAATCTGTGATGCTATAATATTGTAATCTACCATAATTCTTGCTAATGCCGTTATTTAAGGGTCCTTTCGAGGTGCTGGAACTGCGATTACCGCATAGAGTAATCGTACGTTACTCTAATAGAGAATAAAGGGTAAATATCAGGCATATCTATCTAAACCTATAAATGGCAAAGTATGTATGTATGTGTAGATGTGTGTGCGCTATAGAAAAAAAAACCAGGAAACGTACATGCACCAAATTTTCAGGGGTTGTTTGTCTAGCCCCTGGGAAGGTTTAAGAAAAGGTTTCATCCGCAAATTCCTACTGGGAGCTAGCCCGACGGTGGCCCAAAATAATGTTTACCCCCTCCCGTACTAGATGAGTTGAGGTATCGCTTCGCGATTATGTTTGTGACGTCTTTTCTTCCAACGAGTGACGTCACGTGCTTTCTCATAAAAGCACGTGTTACTGTGTCCCAGCCCGGTTACTGTGTCCAGTAACCGACACCTTGACAGAGACGTAACCGGGACCGGGACAGAGTAATCGGGACCGGGACGGGGAAAATGCATGCTCGCGAGGCTGGTATATAGGCAATGACCGGGACCTGAACCGGGACAATGACGGGACCGGGACCTGGAAAATGCATGCCCGAGGACGTGGGTATTTTCATATAGGCAATATCGTATTGGATTTAACTTACACCCGGGCAACGCCGGGTTACTGTTTGGTAGTTCTTAGATAAAAATATTGCAATGTATACACATATACATGTCACCTGGCCCTGAGCCAAACGTATACAGACTACAGAGGAGGTAACGCAAAGTAATAGAACCATAGCATGGATAACGTATACATTTTTGAATAAGAATATGGACGCGAATTTGCCCCAATGATTTTTTTTTTAATGAACAAAACCTTTCTTAAAAGCACAACAAAGAGTTGAGACTTATAAATACGCGAAGGGACGGTCCAGCGATTTTGTTAAGTTTTCCAAATATCCGAATTTAAACATCTATATAACATTTTCACTGAATAAATAAAGCTATAGAAACTTGAAAATATATCGTGCACCCCTAAATTTACTCAGCTTTCGATTGACACCAATTTTAAAATTTTCGGCCAACCCGTTTTTTTTTTAGATTTGTTCCGCAAGAATGTACCGGTAAGAAAATTTCACTTTATGCGAAGCACCATGAAATGTGCAATGAAAAGGGGAACAATAATGAACATTATACATAATAATGAGGAAATTTTTTGACCATACACTTTAACATTAGTTTTTAATCCACAATAAAAGTTTAAATTATATCGACCATGATAATATATTAGCATGCAGAAGTTATTTTCAAAAAATACTTTTAGAAACAAAAATAATTAAACCACAAAAATACTTAGCATAACTTAATTTCACATTCATATTGATTATCATATCGTTAAAATCAAACATTTTTCTCCATAATATAAAGACAAGCAATATGCCATAATCTTAATAGTTCCAACAGTGTAATTCTGTATTCTTTTGTTGATTTTGTTGATATTGTTGATAAAGGGCTGGAATGTTTGAAATTAAAATCTAATTAAATGAACAAGAAAGAATGCTGTCTTGATTTTACCACTTTTTCCACCCATTTTCGGAATTTAGGTTTTAATTTAAAACGCGGCATGAAACAATGGACCATAAGATTGAAATTCCTTTACACCAAAGCCACCAACTACCTAAGTTATATTTAAACGCAAACAATAGACTACATATTATACAATATTGTCGAAGTCAAATTCATTAAAACCATGTTTTTATATGTGTCTTATTCAAAGAATATCCTTATAATTTAAAAGGGTAAAACAATATAGCCTACTTTTAAACACACACAAAAAAAAAGACTAAAAGCAACACTGTACTCTGTGGAATTCGGTTTCATAAAATTTTACAATAGTTATTCTTATTCATCATCATCACCCAAAGTACCGGAGTTTTCTGTGTATTTCCTATGGGAAAGTTCCGGAGTTAGGGTGACGAATAACGCTTTATTCATCACGAGAAACTCCGGAGTTTCCAATGCATTTCCTATGGAGAAACATCAGTGTTTAGGTGACCACTAACTCGCCCCTGGGCGCGTTATTCGTCACCTTAGCTTTCCCATAGGAAATACATGGGGAGCTCCGGTGTTTTTGGTGTCGAATAACGCGCTTCATCTGGTACTGTTACTTGTTAGTGTTAAATACTGTTAGTTAGCATATCATTTACCATATTATATAGGGTATAGAATACATGCATTTAAACTGTGCTACTGTAAACACAAAGTGAACCCTGGGAAAAGCTGCATTGAGGATACTTCGTATTCGCGAAACACTTAGCTAAGTGCACCTACGATACAATCATGCATGGACCTTGGTTGGTTGTTTATTTTGCTACTTTTAGTTTGGAATTTTAAAGTGTGCTTTTCCAATATCCATCTAAATGAATACGTAGGATACCTGGAATAGTATAATACTGACAGCGTTAAAGCTGGGTCTTGCTAAATGAAGACAAAACAAAACAACAAGGACATCAATTTAAAATTGTATCGCCACAATGAAATTAATATATTACTCACAAGACAATTTAGTGAATACATATTTTAGTTTGTAACACTGATCCGGCTCGAAGGGCCAAATTAAATAACGTGTTGGAAAACACCGTAAGAGCATGCTATACTTTCAGTGTTGTACTCGATAATCGATATGTCTACCGGGAGCAACAATACACTACGAAATGTCTCGTTTCAGTCGCAATTCGAACCCGAGATTAACCCTAGGCATATGGGTAGACGACTTGAAGGACAACTCCTCTGTCAGATCACTGATAACTTAAAATACCATATAGACTACTCGTTTATCTGTAACTTTGATATAGCTGGATACAGAAATTGTTATACGCCTATACGGGTAATACCAAAAGTGGATAATACCTCGTAGATTCTATTATCCACTTTTGGTAATACCAATTAAAAAAACCTACTATGTAAAATGCAATATTACGCGCCTTACGAGTCCAAAGAAATAGAACTTTCGATAGCTGTGTACCGTGAAATGACAATCTCAATTTTCTATTTTATTCCTTAAAATCAAAATCCACTGACATATAGTCAAATCTATTGAAAATCGCATCGACACTATGTTAGGCTAACAAAAGCAATCGGATATTTCCCATGGGCAATTGCTTGAAAATAAGTGTATATTTCTCTCAGATTTGAAAATCAGGAGAAATTCAATTCCCTCGATTTCGGAACAGCAAGCATCAAATTAAATATTATCCTATACATAACTTATGCAAGCGTGCTTAAAATGTCAGACCAAACATGCGTAATGAAATTAGCCATTAGTTCAAGCTAAAAACACGGCAAATTTTCTCGGTAATAATGTCATTCGCTTTTCTGCCATCATTCAATAAAATCAGCTTTCATAAGAATTCTTAACTCTGAAAAGTATGTAATGGAATCATATAATGAGGAAATTTAACATGACGTACTGTAATGACTATAATGATCGACGACAGCAGAAATGGTCTGGAAATTAACTTGCCAATACGTACATGCATTTCTTCAAAGTAACTTATAAGAGAGTGTAATTTTTGATTATGATTGCAAAGTACGGTTTCTCTGAAAAGTTATTTAATCAATTTCCTAGACGTTTCTATATGCAGTACAGAGCTGGTACAGAGTATTCGCGTCGTGTTTAAGTTTTAAATGAGTAGGAGCGCAGATCCTGGAATTGCTATATATGTTATACGAGTAGATATAAGTTATAGAAGTTGGTTTACCGCACTATCGCAGAAAATAATTTTGCAAATTGAATGTTCGCCGAATGGATTTTTGCAACTCGGAAGTTTGGAACTCGGACTTGCCATATAAAATGGCGAAAATTTATTGTCCCTTTCGGCTCTTGGTTTGGTCTTAGTTATTATAGACAATTAATAAAGGATATAAAGAGCAAAAGAAACACTAAAGCTCCCCCTGCTGGACCCTACCATCGCATAATGTAACTGTATACCAGCGAGACTATCCAATATCCTTTTTATAAAATTCGAATAGACTCAGTATTTAGGGCTATGCGAATTTGGAAATTTTGACTTCGAATCGAATATTTTGCTAACAATTATTTCGAATCGAATCGAATATTCGATAATTTCGAATACCCGGTAT
>JAQGBM010001105.1:0-11387 GCA_034698405.1 Symphylella vulgaris | reverse complement strand
ATAATACTCTATTGATGTAGGAAAAATAAAAGTGTCGCCCTGGAAAGGACCGAAACACTTAAACCTTTTGAAACAAAACACAAATGGAGCACCATTAGCAGGCACCAATGTACACGTAGCACAGTATACAAAACTATAAGCAGGCACCACAATGCTCCTGTGTCTAACGCCTTATCTAATTCCATACTCTGATCGAGGTCTAAAAGTACCTGGTATAATCTCCAAAAGAAAAATATAACTCTAAGACCAGAGTTCTACAAACTTTTAAGATAAATTAAGCCTCCTTGACACTTGACAGGAAGTTATTGGCATATAGGCACTAAGGCAGTAAGTACCGGAGTATTGAGGTTTTTCATATGCTGATGATAGATAGTGGCTTAGTAAGCACAATTCCGCTTAACACTAGACAGGGCCTGATAGGGCCATAAAAACAAACCTTAGCAACAATCAACAAACTGTAACTTTAGACACCATGTTTAATGCATGCTAAGGTTTGTTTTTATGGCCCTGTCTTGTGCTGAGGCCGGATAGTGGCTTAGAATTCAAATTATCGGCATATGAAAAACCTCATAGAAAAAATACACAGATCTGTTCAGGTAAAATATAGGTTACGTAACTAATTCTCTAATCTGTATTTTATTGTTTTTGTTTGCAATTGATTACTGGTATAATCAATTGATTCAGTTTATATGGTAATTAATGACCTTATAATATTAAATAATCACTCAATCGAATAAGTTAGCTTTCTGAGCAATGAAGCATCTCGGATTTTGGTTCGCTAATTTTTAATACAGTCAGCATCAGGGATGCGGTTTCATGCATTAGACTGTAGGTTATTCGGGTGTGGAGTGTACATATATATAAGATGGAGGTCTTTAAATCAATAGATGATATTCGACGTACGATACACAATAAACTAGGAGGTGAAACGGAACACCAGCATGCGGTATACGAGAAAGCATAACGAGGATTGGCAAATAGAAAATGGATTTATTGACTTCGCTCGGTGCAAGTACATTGATTAAAGTTGGTTTCTCGTTTCAAAAGATATCTTAGCTGTTTTTTATCCCTTATTTTCTTCTTCTTTGTATTATAATAACACGTGCCTTTATACGTAAGAAATGGGAAATGATATGAAATTTATTCGAAGAATCCGCCAAATATGCATTGCTGCGGAATTTAGTCTCATCATGCTAACAAGATTCAAAGTCTAAAGGGACATTTAAACATTTCAGGTTGCAAGAAAACTCCACTTTTAATCCCAAAATTCCAAATTTTATTCAACCCCTATCAGCAGATTTGTGGTTTTTGAAAGGGTTTTTGAAAATGTTGTAGTTTTTTGTAAAGGTTTGCAAGGTTTTGCAAGGTTTTTGCAAAGGATGTGGTTTTTGCAAGGGTTTTTATTCAACCTCTATCAGCAGATTTGTGGTTTTTGCAAGGGGATAATGTTGGGAATTTTCCCCTTTCTGGTGTCTGCCTCCCCCTTGATTTGCCTCTCACTTTTATCTCAAAACTTCCAAAATTTATGCAACCCCCTTCAGTAGACTTGCAGTTTTTGCCAGGGGGTATAGGCCTGGTAGGGTGGGAGTTTCCCCCCTTCTGCCCAGCTGTGTCTGCCATCCCTGTCTGGCAGACACAGCTTATCAGTAACATTGTCTCCTTCATGGGTCTCTGCAAGAAAACCCTAATTATTTTCCTCCTGAATTTTAGCTTCCTTCTGGGACATCAAAACCCTACCCCCTTCAGTAGACTTGTAGTTTTTTCAGGGGGTAAAATAGGCCTGGTAAGGTGGAATTTCCCCCTTTCTGCCCAGCTGTGTGGTTAAAAACCACACAGCTTATCAGTAACACTGTCTCCTTCATGGGTCCCTGCAAGAAAATCCTAATTATTGGCCTCCTGAATTTTAGCTTCCTTCTGGGACATCAAAACCCTTTTGTTAATCTTGTCATGCTTCCCAAAAAATACACAACTTTTAGGACTTATATGACAAGTTATAGGATTTCATCATGCAACATTGCATAAAGTACCGAATATAGTGGATGACAACATTTTAAACAACAGAAAAAAATACGATGCAAATGCTCTAAGGCCTAGAAAAATTCACACTTTCTTACTAATGTGAATTATTAATACTCGTATACATGATGCTATGAAGAGGAGCCCATAAAAAATACAACAGCTTTGATAACTGTGTTATATCTTTGAAGGAACTGTCTTCCCATAATATAGGAAATGACATGAGGGATTCGCCGTAAGTTACGCATGGAGTATGCAGCATAAAGAAGCCACTTTTTCGGCAATAAATCTTAGATACGTGATAAAGGAGGTCTACTGTATAAATACCTCTTTTCTTTTTTTTTTCAGCAAAATCAACGCTTAGATATATTTTATTGAGCTTTCCGCGCTTAGAATGATATCGCTTAAATAAATTCAACGAAAATAAAAAGTTATATACTCTTAGTATAATATTGAATAAATATAAAGTGTTTGAATATTTAATAATATTTTTATCTCCCGCTCTTTTTATAGGCCTATACTTATAAGGTTAACCAGAATAAAATCAAATTCCCCATGGTTCTACAAAGGCACGAACTCAGTGGCATGGCACCAGAGATAAAGAAAGTGTTAAATAATATGAAATTATTCATAAATGTCGTGGAACTTTATATTTAATGATTACAAATAATCTTCATACATTTGCGCATTGATACGCGCAATATTATTAAATTTATATATTCAATAATATGCGAAGTTTGTAATCGATTTTCATATTATTCGGCTTTATGATATGATGGAGGCCCTATATTTACACTTATGACATGCAGAATAATTTTTAATCACTGTTCTCTCGTTTCGCAGCTCAGAGCTCACACTGAAATTGAAGCGTTGCTGTATGCATGGAGCAAGGAAAAGGGGTATTTGACGTGTCAGTAGATTACATGCATATACTATCGTGTTTTTAATTATATTTTTCTACAGGGAGGTCTGTTTATATAAGCTCTTATAAGAAGACGAATCATGTATCGCTGTAGTATAACATGTAAATAATTAATGCTGGATCCCAAACGAAGCCCTATGGTAGAGCTATATGAAACTGATTTGGTATTTGAGTTAAAAAAGAGTGGAGCGTATTGAAAAGAAATGCTTCACTTGTAACAAGCATAAAAATGCGAAAATATGCATGTGTATATTAATGAATAGTTCATTCAAATTAATAATAATTCTTAATTAACTTTATCTATCTAATATCTTCTTATCAAAAGGATTAGACTTAATTATTTTTATATATGCAGGGATCAAATTGAAGTTTCTGTGTTTATCAATATTTTTTGAATGACGGATCTGATTTAGATTCAATCAAATCTGATATTTCCATTAAAAACAGAATATAAAAATGCAATTATTTCTGTATAGACCGAAATATTCATACTCTTGTGTATTGAAAGTCTGTATAAGGGGTCTTGGAATTCTTAATAAGCTATATATTTTGCTTATTTTCGTGGAAAATAAGCATACATACATACATCATTCCCCATCCTTGCATATTATACGCTTTGTGCATATCAAAATTTGACGTATTTCCGAAATGTAAAGCGGCTTAGTATTTTTGTTTGATATATTCTAATTATACGCTCTATGCATAAATATCTCCCTCCAGTCCATTTCCAAATATAATATTTTTCCTATAGGCTACCCCATCATATCCAAGTTTGAAGTAATACAAACTAATTATACTTATAGATATAGGAGAAACCATCTCTTATAATGATGGTCGATTGGATTGATATAAATGATATTCGCGGGTCTCTGGGGGCATTATTCTGTGTACATGAGAGTCTAGAGATTTCTCAAATAACATCATTTCATATACATATATATGGTTTCTGTATATAATATGAATTTCCCGCCCCCTTTGCCAATAACTATAAGAGAAGAAGGTATTACATGACGAGCAATGATATCTTGTATAGATATATATTCTGTGATCCTTAAATCGAATCAGATGAACTTGGGATGTTTCTTAGACCTCGGATCAATATATTTCTGAGACTGCGGCAAAATACGGCATATATATGTATAATATTGACTTCATATTACGGAACTAAAATTTATACTCTTTGTACGCGATATAGCCTACTTCTTTTTTTAAGATATTATTATTATTTGGATAGTATAAAATCCAATTATAGCTTATATCTGTATGGGTTCATGCGAGAGAGCAATAGATATGATAATACGAGTATGTTTATGATTTCCACCCCTTAACTGTTAAGTTAGTTAGTGATTTTTCTATTTGTGTCCTATATTTTATTATTCCTTTTCAGACATCAGGGTTCGAACACTTCAGGTTGAGGATATTTTGATGAGTGCTTAAAACCACGAGACCACCTGAGAAGGACTGTTCTTCATTCCACATAATACAGACTATTATAGTGAAACCTTATATGCCTTCAAATAGTTGAATGGCCTGGTAGCCTTAGCAACGTTAGGCTTATACCAAATACCATACTTCTTTTCTTGACCGTAAAGAAATTTGTTTATTACAAATTCCAATGTATTTTTCATACAGAGACCTTGTTATTTATTGGTTCTTGTTCACCGTGCATTCATAGCTTTAGGATAAAAATACTGTATGGCTTCGGCGGTAATATTAATCTAATTTCATACGAGATACTCCTCCTTAGCATTTTCTTCATCCCTAAGGTATTGCTCGTTGAAGCAATGAAATATTTTTTTTACTGAGTTTGGGATATCCATGATTTCTTATATAGTGATGTAGTCCTGCATGTATGGATGCATACTCTATTTCCTGTTGCAGATCGCAATCCTTGTATCTTTACTTTTTTCTTTCCTGTTCCCTACTCTTTCTCTTTATTTACCCTATCATGACCATTGGGGTTTTGCAATCAGGCAGAAATTTTCTCATTTTCAATTGCTTATCCAAGTGACAGGGACTGGATGTACTTATATGTTCTCCTGAGAGACCGATACCACCGTTTTATCTGATGCTAAGACCAATATCTCCCGTGTATGTCTGCTACGAGACTTAATCTCCCAGAGGATCAGAGCGAACAATCATGTGAAAAGCTAAATGCCATGCAGTCTGCTGTCAGCATATTAGGCTTAGCAAAAAAAAATTCTCCCGTTTGCAAAAAATGGAACACAGCATAAAAGTTATATTTTTTATATTGAAAATAAACCTAATAAAAAATTTATACTAATAAAAGTTTAATATATAAGTATGGATTGTTATTACAATGATTACATCCATCACGAACCAATCTTCAAAATGAAAACTCCAAATAGGATCGATATAAACGCATTACAAAATTGTTCTGTTTTACTCTTGTATATAGACGTCTTTGTTCTGTAAACAATATTTTTGATATGAAGATCTTTTTTAAATTGTCCCATTTAATACAAGAAGATTGTTACGACTTATACCCATGCGGGTTTGTTATAAAGTACAGCATTGTATATTATTTATTTAAATAATGCGTCAGTTTTATAGACAGAATAAAAACTCTTTCTATAAAAAGCGCTCTCGGTGGAATAAGTTTAAAAAAAAAGAATTTACTGATTATTTTTAGTCCTTTTCAATAAATGTATATTACATTGAAAAGAAAAATAATATATTATACGGGTTTTTTTCTTCGGTTTTTCTTCAAAATAACGCTTTGACCCTGTTTGGAATTTCATCTCTTCAAAAGGTCTGTATAGGTTATATTTTCAATTTCAGCCACATTTCCCCGTTTCAATAAAACTGGAAAATTGTGCGACATTATATTATCCCCTCCCCCTCCTCTCTCTCTCTCTCGCCGTATGTAAATTATTCTCTTTTTATTTTGCGATTCAAATAACACAGCAAGGATGCATGATGGCGGATCTATTGCAAAATAATACATGGGTATAGCAGCACCACACTGCGGAGTGTGTTTGAACTAAAAAAAAAGTTTTTGGTTTTAAGAATGCTGTATGCCAGCGCCCCAGTTGTTCAGTGCCTCTTAAGAATGACGTTATAGGGCACTTGAAACTGGAAAGTCTTTGGTTCAAACCCTGGCTCAGGCTGGTTTGAACCCAGGAATTTCTGGGTGCTGAGTGAAATTCTTAAAGTTGCGGATCTTCGGATGAGTTCCATGTAGATCACTTTGCTCTCTGCATGCAGTGCACATTAAAGAATTAACCATCGTCCCTTGTAAAGGTTTGTAAATCCTGTCTTTAAAGGATCAAAATTCAAATCTTACCCCGTCGTTGGGTTATGACGACGTTAAAAAATAAAATCAACAAACAAAGATTTGCTGTGTCCAGTCGATAAATATTCACATTGACCATGATTTTAATATTTTGGGCGTATTTTCCTCTGAAGGAAGAAGGCAGAGAGTGTTGGAGGGTCAGTTCAGCTGATAGAACCTATAAGAAGTCTAACACAGCGCCAGTGTAATAATATAGAACAGCCACCAACGGTGAATTATTTATCAGGCGTCCAGCTGACTCCGAGAATAAGCAGTTTATCTACTGCATGCGACTGACACCATCAACTTTTCATTAATTTTTTAGTCCCCATGATCACGGTTCTTGAAAACGTACTGGTACTTATACCGGAAAACAACTGATGATAAAAGTACAGTGTATAAAGAAATAAATAACAAAAATTCCTATTAGTAATCAACTCAGTTTCACATACATTATTTATCAGGTTTTTTTTCCAGTAATTCACCCTTTATTTGTTTAGATAAGGTTGAAAATTAAAGACGAATGGCCTAATGAAATAAGTAATTAGTTAACTTATTTCAACGCAGTGTCTTCGAATAAAAGGAGTTGCGGTTCTTTTTAAAATCATTAAATTTATGAAATCTGATGTAAGAACACTTGGAATTTTGGGTGATTAAAAAGGTTCAGGAACAGCGAATTCAGGTACAACTGAGATGAGGATGTTGTTGAGGTTTATGTTTGGGATATAACAATGAAGGATAGGATAAGGAGAATAATGAGATGGTATGGGCATGTAGTTAGGAGAGTGAGGAGTTGACATTAAATAACCAAGCATAAGTTAGGAACCTTGGAAATGGACATTAGGAAGGGCATTATTAACCTTGGAAATGGACAAGTATTCCAGACTCCTAAGAATGACGTTTTTAAAAGTAGGGGTCGTGGAATACTAAGTATTCTCCTGAATATATGATGAAGCAACTCAAACGGAACTTGTAAGCAACTCAAAAGGATTTTGTGGGTCCCATTAATGTAAACGATTGTAGCACTTTTAACCGATTACGTCAATGAAAGAGACATGTTTCTTTTTTCAATTTTATGTCACTGTAGAGAAATTCAGTCACTACATCAGATTTCCATATCTCATTATTCCTAGATTAGCCTGATTGCTAATAACATATTTTTCATGGTTGCATCGTCGCCAGTCTGGTTTCCTTAGTCATATGATGTATTTTCGAACTCTGCGTATGCAGATGTTAATTAACGGGAATTGACCCCCTGTGTCTCCATTTCTAAATGCATGCAGTGGATGGATGCGGGAACATACGCAGAATCTCATATCCTGCAAATGCTTCTGTTACAGTAAATCTTAATGAGTGATGTCACCATATAATATTGAATTATATATTAGCCTTTATTCTCCCATTATTTTTATATAGAAGAGATAATATGTTGTATACAATACTTTTATAATGCGATTTTAGGATAAGGTCTCTTTTTCTGCTTCTAAATTAAAAATGTCAAAATTATCCGCTCTATGCAAAGTAGCCCTTTGAAATTCGCATTTACAGGAACTAAAGGAGAGTTGATTGGAGGGGGAGATACAAAACAGCTCAATTTAAGTGTCATCCAGTTAGACAGCAAATTTTAGTTTGCTGCATACTAGCTTGCAAATGGAAATGCCATATACAGATGCAGAGATATACCAATTAAATGTGGACGCGAGGTATACTTGTTGACTCATTCATTTGCATGACTCGTCCATTACCTTATGATTATAATACGTAGCCTATATTATGCGTTGTTGAACGAGAAAAGCATATTTTTTTCTTCGAAACAAAGGTGTTTGCCTACAGCGTAAATGCGGACGCTATTGTATTCAAACAAAGGGGATTTGGAGAGGACAAGCTGTCCATTCAGTCTGCCGTGTAATTGAGCTAATTTCGAATAAAAAAACAATTAATTGGAACTGTGATTAATCCTTTAGAATTGGGGACACAGTTAAACTTTACAAAAATCAATACTTTTTTTGGAAATAGGCTTGAATGGGAATGATATACTCTGATTACAAGAATAAATTTGGCTCAGAGCTAAATACACCAAAATGGATTAAAGATCAGCAGTAGTCAGTACAAATAAGTGTAATTGGGTGATATGGGATTTAATTTAACCTACTTTGCTTCAGCTAGCTGTTGATCATTGGAGTAAATTATGTTCATTGTTCAGTTTGTTGTTAAAGACTGATCAGGTGATGGTTGCTGCATAATCATTATTGATAGGTATTAATTAATTGTTTGGTAAAATTTTGCTACTTCTTCTACTTCTTCTTAGGGCCAAATTCATATGTCCGTTTATAGACCGCTCTAAAGTCTGTAGACAAGTCTACGGGCAATGCTTTAGTATGGTAATCTATAGGGTGTAACCCAGAAACATAAAACAGAGAAAGAAGAGGATCTCATTGACGTAATTATTGAGAATGAGTAAGGATTTCCACGTCCACTATTGGCTTATTCATTCTCAATTACGTCAATGATTCCTCTTCTTTCTCTGTTTTATGTTACTGGGTTCCACCCATAGTCTACAGACTTAGAGAGGTCTAACCGGACATATGAATTCGGCCCTTAGCTTCAACAAAATGAATTGTTTTGAAGAAAGTTATTGAAATAACGGAAGTAAACCGCGCGGGAACCAGCCGACTATCTATTCTGCAAACGTTCTGAAAATATTAAAATGCTTAAGCAGAACAAAGCTCATTCTTTATCAGTAAAATGTAAACACAATGCAAGCTGTCTTGTACAATATAACCTTACGTTTAATGTCAATCGTTAAGAAAAGGGGTTGACGTAAGAATACCACAAATTTACCCGGTTCGCGCATATGTAATATAGACGTGTATATGAATTATCGCCACAAGTTGTGGTCCACGACAGTTGGGTCAGATATGATTTATCTTATTATAGACACCAAGCAGGGATAGAAGCTAATCTCAAGTCTTTTCTCTAACAGGATTTTAATTAAAAGTATTCCACGCGTCGTGTACAACAAGGGTTGATGAATGAACCCCGGTGCCGCTCTACAGATATCATGCTGTTTTGTATTTTATGGGATTTCATCAGGCATTGTTGCAAACGTGCTTATGTATAAGGAATTCTCGCCGAGCAAGAAGGAGCGAAGTAATTATGGTTTTTAATTCGTGAGGATATGTTGAAATATACGACAATCAGAAAGCCCTATTGTGATAAACTTTCTTTTTTTAAGTTTCGGAAGTTTATTTTCTTGAAAACACATGTTTATTTTTATAGTATAGGCTATTGTTCACGACAGAAAACTGTTTTGAACTGCACACATGCTCGATTTCGGTTCACAGTTCACAATCACATTATACTTTTACCTTTTACTTCCACGTTCCAAAAGTGGTTCCTTAGAATGGTTGGACGAAAAAATCTAAAAGAGGGGATAAATTAACTAATTGGTTTGTGACTGTAGAACTCTTGTTCTCTTTTGTTTTTCCTCCCCTCTTTTCTTTATGTTTTGATATTTTCGTCAAACACTTTAAGGAACCGTACTTCTTTTTAGTTATGAAATTTTTATACCTGGCCATTAATTATTAAATGAGATAATTACAACCTTTTCCAAGATTTTTTTTCCACACAGATTGTGTGAAATAACCCTATTATGAACTTGTTACAATGTTTGCAATAGAAAAACCTTCTTACAGTGCCATTAGGCCTAAACGAGATTTTCTTGTGTTTTTTAACCGCTTGCATCATCAACACAGTCTACAAGAACGGTATCTTGTTTTAATCTGTAACATCTGCTTTTCAGTTAGGTAATTAACATGATCTGGGTGTGATTCCATGTTTTGTTTTAATTAAAGCTTCTAGAAAAAGGCAAAAGTGTTAAGACCTGATATTTTATAACAGGTGTCATAAAAGTAAGCGATATGACTCTTATGTAATGCAATAGTATTCTTCTAAGAACATATGTCGTTTAGAACCTGCTGCGGTTCTTTAACAACACTGACCAAGCTCTCAAATCTCAACAATAGATATCGAGTGGATTCCATGGCTTATTTTTCCTTTATCTTTTTTCTTCCTCTTTCCTCCCTTTTATTTCTCGATTTCTCTACGCCTTCTCTCTCTCTCGGGTATATAGTACGAATGTCGCTTTCAATGCTTCTTTCAGATTATACGCTAACGGTGAATAAAAAAACCGGAACGATATAGAGACAGTATGGTCTACTTGATCTAACAATCAATTCCTCCAAGTAAACTTTCTGTCCTGTCGAATTTTCTTTGCTTGTCTACTATACATGAAGGTATGGAAAGTTAACCTGGTATTACTACTGTATTGACGCCTAGGCCACCGTTCTTGTGGGTACTAAATAGTCTCTCCAGATCACCAGTTTAAACCTTTTTATTTGACTACTATGGGTGAATGATCACCAGATATTAACCTTGCTAATGAATGACTTTCAGGCTACTGTTTCTGTGGGTTCTGTGGGTAAATAGCTTAATACTCCCCTTCAGTCAATCCCCTTTTTGGATAGAATAGCTATAATAGTTGTAACTTAAAAGGAAAAAAAAAAACAACAACACAACTTATAAAAAAGTTATAAGGATATTAGACAATTTAGAGATTTGACGACTTTGTTGGATTTAGATAATGGATAGTCAAAATAGATTTATCGGCACATTAATCCTTGAAAATTGATGGATTAATCCTTAAATGCTGAAGAATCCTTGAATGCATTTAAAATTCTTTATGAATTGGTTGAAGTTCAATGTTTCAGCATCTGCAATCATTCTGTATTTCGCGTCTGAAATGGATCGATTAATTCAAAATTAATTCATATCCATACTACGAGATACATATCAATTTCTCTTTGTCGATGATGTTGAAAAGTAAATTACTTTATTAAAACAAAATTATATAGGCAAAATAATAATAGCTCCACTTTTCTCCATATACATTTTAAAATCCTATTTATGTTTCAATTGTCTTCGCATAATAATGAAAAGTATATTAAAGTTATAAACAGATATAAACATGATAAACAATACATATAATAATGGCCAGGTCCCGTTACTTATTATTGTCTGGAAACATTAAAGCGACCCAACAAAATTACTACGTCGTATATTGATTGCTATATTGTAGAGAGGAGGAGAGGAGGA
>JAQGBM010001104.1:0-11390 GCA_034698405.1 Symphylella vulgaris | reverse complement strand
CCTGTGACAAGCATTTTACCACCTATATGTGGTAAAAACACAACCTTTTTTTTCTGAGTGAAGACGGATGATCTCATAATATAGGTTCTGTAACTCGGGCTCGGATTGATCGTTAGAGAAGTGACGTGGAACGTCTGACTGAATGGCAGCTCCACCACGAGATGATTTGACTCCTGGTCATGAATATGGACGGCGTACTTGGCGTCCGGTGCTTTGAATCGTCTTCGAGTAAGTATTTGAAAAATATGGGAATTTCTACCTGAAGAGGCAACCAGTCAACCACCAGTCCACTTGTTTAGGCTATGTGGTTTGGAAGTTAAACCACTGAATATCTGATCAACTGCCCATCATGTTCAGAGACCTGCACGTTATTATAACTTATAACGCGACATTTTAATGCATGGGCATGGCTATAATGTAACTCGTTTCTGGGCTGACAAACTTTAATAATTTCAGAATTTTTGTTTAGGCTATTAACTTTTTTTCTTTTGTTTTCGTTTACGAGTATATTATGTGTTAACGACTCGATTTATGAGAACGATTAGGTTACGTTATGGTTATACCATGATAAAAGTAACCTTGATAAATTGTTTTACCATGAGTCTATCATGCAGACTCATGGTTTTACAGGTATACGATACGTAGCCTATACAACGGAAACCCATTCAATCAAATCAGGCATCGAGTTTTAATTTTTGTCTATATATGTTTCGTTACACATGGGCGTCCGGAAGGGGGCAATACTACCCCCTCCCTGGATTTTGGAAAAATTAAGGCAAGCAAAAATGAAACTTTCATCAATTTTTTTAAGTTATAAACCCCTAAGAAAACAAAAATCCGGGAGTTAGATTTCGCAAAATATAAGTGTTTAAATCTCCAATTCCCGGGAATTCCCACCCTGTATCCATGACTAGATAGGCTAAAACAATGCTAAAACAAGTATTTTTAAAAATTCATAGATCAAATTGACATGTTTATACTCAATGAATGTATTTTTAGAGGCCTAAATTGAAACCAAAATCATAAAAAATCGTTCAGCTTCAGGGGGGCTCCCTGACCCCCCACCAGGGCTCCCGCTCCTGAACCCCGACCCCCCGAAGCTCCCATCCCAAACGCAATCTTGGATACTGGAATTAACCCTTGAACGAATATGGACATGTGATACATCAAAAGGATTCGTATTAAATAGATCTATTCGAATATGTAAAAAAAAAATTATGGGGTCACAGCATGAAATAAAAAGATAAATGAGAAAAACCCAATACTCCGTATAACGACATATTAATTGAAATATCTTTTTATTTCATGAAATAAAAAGATAAATGAGAAAAACCCAATATAACGACATATTAATTGAAATATCTTTTTATTTCATGCTGTGACCCCAGAATTTTTTTTTACATCATGTATCACATGTCCATAATGAATTCCAATGGAATTACGAAGAAAAAACAATTTTTATTTAAATTCGTTTGAAGCGGATTTTCTGAAATTTGGAAAAAAACGGAAGATCGAGATCCGCTTTAAATAAAACCGCTAATGCATGAGGATAAAATCAACCATGCGTTTTGGGACCCTGTTTCTGAATGGAACGAGGCTTCGAACCAGAACCCTTGCACACATACACTGTAGGGTGTCGTATAGGGAAACGACGAATACTTCTCTCCCTCTTCCAATATCTCTTTGAGGGTCTTTCCATCCAGAGGATCAACGTTCTTGGCAAGGCCCGTAGAGTGAATGTTGGAGAGGTCAAGTCACGATCCCATAATTCCCTGCGCGTGGCGCCATTTTGGTTCCTTACCCGGCGAAGTGGAATATTGACTGCTGTAACTCATTTTGATTTTTGTTGTGTTTAAGTAATGTTTATTTTATATATTATATTTTATTGTTGTTATATACTTTAAAATGGTCAACTGCAGTGCCCTAAACTGCAGCAATCGCTCCGAAAATGGCGTCAGATTGTTTCGCTTTCCATCGGACGAAACTCAAAGGAAAAAATAGGTTGTGAATTGTCGACGGGATCAATGGATGCCGAATGCAAATTCACGATTATGTGAAGTAAGTATACATTTTCCAATGTTTATTTTAATAAAAAATGAATTAAAGTATAATTATATCCTATTGAAAATTATAAGTAATCGTCAGAGAAATAAGAATAATATTTTAAGGCTTTGATTTCATCAGCTCTGTAAGCCACTAAAGTTAAGCCTAACATCTTTCCAGTTCATATCGTACTATTTTTACAAAACAATGTTTAATTGCTATTAAACTGTATTTGTACAGTCTTCAGCAATGTGTAATGAAGTTTTTTAAATATGATTAGTATGATATTGTAGAGAATTATTGTAAAATAAATCCCGTTTTAGCCTTGGAAGGTAGTTAGCCTATGAGCCTACTGTAGACTAGTAGAGCCTAGAGTCTACGTACGGTACCCAAATGTGACCATGTTTCCATTATTATGAAGTATAAACTCTATAAACCAAAGCTGTCTTAAACTGATAATGATATCATAAGTATCAAAAGATAACGTTTATTCATGAATATATAATTTACAGGAACATTTTGAGGAGTCCCAGTACGAATTGAAGAGACAGGATGGGAGAAAATTGCTTAAATTCGGTGCAGTACCCACTATTTTTAATGTACCAAATCCGCCAAAAAGGCACGAAAGTTCAAGGCCCCCACCGAAAATAAGACTAATAAGTGAACCAAGTAAGTATAGGCTAGCCTATATTTGAGTTAAATAATAAATATGTGACTTTCAGGCTCTTCTAACGTAAGTACAGATCTGTATGATTCAATTCAGCACACCCTGACAGAATTCTTATTTATTAATCTGGTGTATAGATATTTCATTATGTTACTAAGTGAAAGATAAGGGAATTTGGCAAGGTCCCACTTCCCAAGCCCTATTAAATATTTTTTTTTATAATAAACATAATACTGTATGGTCTATGGACATTTTTATTGTTTACTTAGGCTATTATTATTTTTTTATTCTTAGCTTTTAAAAAGGATCTAGTAGTTCTAAACAGTGCCGACGAGAGGGGGGCAAATCCCGGGGGCCCGCAGTTCCAAAGGGGGCCCGCAGTTCCAAAGGGGGCCCGGAGTCTCAAAAGGGGGCCCGGAGTCTCAAAAGGGGGTTTGGGAGTTTTTAATTCTGAAAATTAAGTGGGAGGTGCCTGAACCCCAGAGAAATAGCTAAAAGTACTTTAAAAAGCTCGAAATTTGACTAGCATGCCAACAAAATTTCGCCTGCGGCACCTCCAGTCCAGAGGGGTTGGGGGGATCGCATAAAATTTTTGCCCGGGGGCCCGTGCTGGCTCTCGACGCCCCTGGGACTTCTAAAGTTTAAAAAATATAATAAAACTGCAGTTAATTTATTTTAATAACAAAATATGCCAGATAGTTGTTAGCAAATTTCGCTGATTTTGAAATTTGAAATGGAATTATTTAAGTTTAAATTTCTCTTAAAATTTCATTCGGCACATCTCTATCAGGGTCTCCTGGTTAACTTCTAATATTTTTTCCAGCTCTGTCAGTGCAGCACGTAGAGCCCAATCAAGAAGAAGGGATAGAAGAAGAGCCCAACCCAGATGAAGAAAGAGAACAGCAGGAAGATTTTGAGGTGGAAATCCTAAAGCTTAAAGTTGCCCGTCAACAAAATGAGTTAGATTCTCTACGAAAAGAGGTAATTGATTAACATACAAATACCGTTGGACCATAGCCTACCTGTGGCGTAGTGACTGGGTATGCAGGTGGTGACGTGACATACTTGGGGGCAAAGGTTCAATCCCTAAATTCTTTTGATTCTAAATTCTTTGCTCTCGGGACTTATTTGTATATAGTAATTATTATTGTAAGGTCACTTATCCTCTTCCTAATCATGCACAATTATTGGTCTGTACTTTATAAAGCTAGAAGTTGATAATTAACTGTAGCTAAGCTCGATTCGTGCTTTGTGTACTGTCTCCAGTAGGCCCCCTAGTACACAAAACTTTCTGGTTAGTGAATTTTTATTTTGCACCAATCAGGATGTTTTGTGTAGGCCTACTACTGGAGACAGGTTTAGAGTTTAGACAGTCCCCAGAGCACGAATCGAGCGCAGCTTGTATCACCTGGTCTATTAGTTTCTCAAAAATCTTATGGACCAGATGGTAATTAGAATAAACATTAATTATAATTATGTGGTAACTTGTTATAGGTAAAAAAATTGAGACAAGAAGAAAAGGCTATGACGGATAATTTGAGGCGATTCTTGAACGAGGATCAAATTGAATTTCTTAAAAAAACATCTACGACAAATCCTGTTCCGTGGTCGGAAGACACAATTAAGAAAGGTATTCGGATCCGGGCAATCGCTGGACAGAGGGGATACGAAATTCTAAGGAAAGATGAAGGTTTCCCGCTTCCATCCTACAGGACTTTGTGTAGAAGAATTGAGTCATTACAGTTTGCCCCAGGTGTCCACACGGATGTCATAAAGTTTCTGGGTGATAAGCTGAGAAGCCAGCCTGACTCAGCCAAACTTTGCATTTTAAGCCTCGATGAAATGCAACTCCGTCCTTGCCTAGAATATGACAAAGGAATGAAGAAATTTGCTGGATTTATTTCTCCTGAATTTGTAAGGGACGAAGGAGAAAAACATCAGTTGGCAACACATGCTTTGGTGTGTTTGCTTAAAGGTAATATGTCACTTTGTTTTTCTAGACCTAACCTTGTTGCCAAATAAGTATGAATAAATAGGCTACTTTAACATTGTTAGAATCTTTACTTAAACATTACAGTACTTATTTTTCAAATTGTTTTAAAATTTGTACAAAAGCTATATAAGTCATATTTAATTTTTGAACAATATAAAGCAAAAGCTCTGATCACAAACAATGTGGTAAAGTGACAGCCCTTCAATTTTAACCTAACTATTGCTTAGTTTCATTCTATGACTGATTCTCTTTAAAGGGCTCACCATGCACTGGAAGCAGACGGTTGGCTATGTCCTGACTGCAGATTCAGTTTCTCCAAAACATCTCTGGGACTTCCTGCAGAAAATAATGAATAGTTTGAAAGAAGAAGAAATCAAAGTAATTTGCGTTACTTCTGATATGGGAACTAACAACACAGCATTGTGGAGCTTACTTGGCATTCATTCAATCAGGGTGCAAATAACTTCAAGTATCCCACATCCTTGTTTTCCAGGTGAGTAATTTTTTATATACTGTAGTACTGTATTCTAAAATTATCCGGTTTAAGTCCCTGCGGAATACCCACAACGAAATTTGGGTAATTTTCTGTGTGTGACTACACTTTTTACACGCTACAGAATTTAATAAAACAATATACCGTAGGAAAGCTCAGTTATTCTTGTAGGGATCGGTAAATGTCTTATTTTCTTAAAATGCATTTTTAAATAATTTTTAAAAAAGAAAAAAAACCTAAAAATTAAATAGCCTACACGCACCTTTATTTTTTTGAGAAAAAATAAAGGTTTAAAAAAGACCAGGTCATGGTCTCTCTTTAAAATTATTTAAAAATAAGTTAGTAGGCTACCAAATTACATTTTAAGAAAATGTGAAACCTACAAGAATAACTGAGCTTTCCTAGGGTATATTTTTTTAAATTCCATAACTTGTAAAAAGTGTGGTCACGCACAGAAAATGACCAAATTTCGTTGTGGGCATTGCGTGAAATATTTTGTGAAAAAGGGAATACATTACATGAAATTTTACATCTCTAGGTGAGCAGCTGTATTTCATGGCTGATGTAGCTCATCTTCTTAAGAATGTCCGAAATTGCCTCCTTACCCAAGACATATTGCTCCCTGACGAAGTGGTTGCAGCATACGAGTTGCCTTCAAAAATAGTAACGAAGGATCACATCAAGGAGCTTGTAAAACTGCAAGAAGATGGAGGGGTTCGGCTTGTACCAAAATTGAAACTCAAGCACTTATTTCCGGACCAGTTTCAAAAGATGAGGGTTCCGTTTGCTGCTATATTCTTTAGTCAGTCCACTTCAAGTGCACTAAGAGTTATGGCAGAGAAAGAAGAGATTCCTAAAGAAGCTCTCACAACTGCATGGTTTTGCAACTTCATAAACGTGTGGTTCGACTTAATGAATTCTAGGTGTAAATCGGACGCTCTGAACAATTCGGAAGAAGGTGCACAACTTCAGACTCTTAAAGATGTTGTAGAAATTGTCGGATTACTGGAGTTTTCCCCCAAGAATGCCTGGAAACCAATACAAACAGGGATTCGCCTTTCCACAACTGCAGTTTTAAACATGTTCGATCGATTTGTTACAGGTATATTATCATGTCGTTAACACATAAACGAAAAAGAAAAGACTTAATATATTTTATTTGTTACAGGTGGGGAGCTCGAATATCTTTTGACGAGCAGGTTCACGACTGATTCTGTTGAGAATTTATTTTCACAGATTCGTGGCTGTGGAAATGCGAACCCATCTCCTGTAACTTTTCGTCATTTACTGCGCCTCATCTCAGTTGGACAGTTTCTCCATGTTCCTTCGACAGCTTCATACCCTGAAGACGGAGAAAAATACTTTGTCGAATTTCTTTCATCGAAAAAGAAAGACCAAGCTACTGAGGGGGTTATTGAAGAAAACTTTAAGGAAGCAGCTGTCGAAGAACAAGAAATTAGTGAGGTGAACCGTCAAGGTATTTACTACGTTTCCGGCTGGGCAGTGAAGAAGACTGTCGATTACAACTGTCAACAATGTGTGCTGGCCGTTAAGTCTAATTTTCCCCCAGTTGGTTTACCGTCTGAGTGGACTGTAGCAGTGGATCAGGGTCACTTGACGCATCCAAGCCCTAGTGCCTATGAGGTGATTCAGACAGCAGATCTCTTTTTCAACACCAACAAGGATACCATTTTAGATCTCAGCAATACAGTAGAGTCAGTTGTCCAAGGATTTCTCCAAAATCACAGGTCCTTCATCACTAAATTTCCAACGTGCCACAACATTTTACAAGATCTAGTCACTAAATTTTTCCAGCTGCGAGTTCACATTTTGGGAGAAGATGTAACCGGGAAAATAGCAGATGCGAAAACGTATGCAAGCAAAAGCTTGCAAGCGACAAAACATAACTAAAACTACATTACACGAATGAACCCGTAATCTAAACACTACCCCAATAGCAACCCCCCTCCTTCCATTAAATTTTAACAAGATTTTCGAAAAGCATTCAAAATATTATGTAAACATACTGTATATCTCTAACCCTATAGAGGACTTTTATCTGCTTCATTTGACACCAAGATCGACTTCATAGGACTTGTGGTTTTTCGAAAAACTGCACCTAAATAATGTAAACAAACTCCCTCCTCGTGACATAGAAGGAGTTTGTATTCCTCCTCAACCTCAAATACCAAATCTGACTAAAACACTTACCTTGACCTAACCTACCTACATGGCAAAAATCTTCGAATTTGACCTGTAAGATGATAAAAATTTCAAAACCTTGGGAGACTGCGCCCCCCCCCCCCCCCCCCCCACCTCCAAACCGGAGATCTGCGCCTGTCGGGGGAGGGGGGTTCGCAAATCCTGACCTCCATTATGGGCCCTTTTGGCAGTTTTTTCCCGGGCCCTTTTTTAAGTCCCTGTCCTGAGGTACTTAAATTTTCTGACGGCTTCAATGGGAATCCACTGACGTAACACGTACAGTGCACTGAGCGATAGTACCACTACAATGTTCTTCATTTCTGCCTCACAACAGACTTGTGAACATGTCGAGGGCTTGGTGAATGTGACATTGGAATTGTCCCAAAATTACAAGGTAGTCTGCGAACAGAAAGACGCCAAATTTCGCAATTTCCAATAGTGACGCACTCATCGCCTGTCTATCCAATTTATAAACTTTATGAATACCGGTATAGGAGGGCTGACTGAAACACCCACGGTCTCGACTTAATGCGGTCTCGTACTTAGGCTACTCGGACCATGCTCGGACAAAGACTTCGGAGAATTCGTACAAAGATTATACGCGGTCATAAGTTACCTACCGCTAATAATTTATTACAGTATTATAAAAAAATGTTAATATTATTTTGTAAAATTACTGTAAAACTGAGACTTCACATATTTTAGCTTAGCCAACATATCCCGGTAATAGTTCACAACCAATTTTTTCCATCAAATAAAATATACGTTCTTAAAAAAATCTTGGGTTTGTCTTCTTTATTTTATAACTTGCGCAACATTTAAGGACGTTGCATCGAATTGAATGTATCAAGATAATTGTGATTTCTATGATATATCCTAACTTAATGGTGAGGGTTCGTAACTTCGTTCAATCCTGGTCGAGGTTGGTAAGAAATCAAGGTGAGGTGAGTGAAAATGAAAGAGTAAGGCAGCCAAATTACGGTATGTCTGCCGGTTTGGAAAGAAGACGTCTTCCCCGAGTCCAGCTCTTCATATATTCAAATCTCACTCCGTCGGCGGGTTAACTTAAAGTTCCATTTCCATTATTAAAATACATGATAACAAAAATTCTCGATTTTAAAGATTACAATAACCTTTATGTTATTGTGTAACTTAGCTCGACACACACAGGCTGCGCGCTCGAAACTTTGGAGTACTGTAACTTAAATGTCTTATTTATTCATTAATCGTGACCTGATAGTGATTAATTAATTAATTACTTGCATGAAATTAATTTAGGAATGTATTATATACTATTATAATGTTAATAAAATAAATAAAAACGGTATTAAAAAAAAAACGCGGGTTAATATTGCATAGGCTATAATGCGCTATATAGTGCAGGGAGGAACCAAAATGGCGGACGCGCTCTTATACATGGCTCTATGCGTGTCCTGACCTCTCCACACTTTCTCTCAACCGGCCTTGGTCAGCTGAAATAAAAAGAATGCCTCAAGTCTCCCTGGTCTCATGTCTCCCCACTCTCCCCTACACAACTCCGTCGTATTGTATACACGATATTTCTTACGTCAGAATCCGCCATTAGTCGTATATGGGACGAAAACACACTCTATATGCGAGATTTTAAATAATTGTATCTTTGTAACCCTTGAACGAATATGGACGTGTGATATATTAAAATGATTCGTATTAAATTGATCTATTTGAATATGTAAAAATATTATGGTGTCACAGCATAAAATAAAGGATATTTCATAAAAACTCACCCAGCCCGTTACAAACGTCAGTGTTTCTGAAATATCTTTTCTGAAATATCTTATTTCATGCTGCGACTCCATAATAATTTTACATAATATTCAAATAGATCTATTTAATACGATCATTTTGATGTATCACATGTCCATATTCGTTCAAGGATTATAACTTATACAAGATGTTGTCCAATACGTATATTATGGATGGCGGAATGACGTCAGAAATATTGTGTACTGTGTATATCCATATACTCGTACCTGACCCTAGCCTATATAGTACACTAACCTAACATATTAAAGAGATAAGCTCCTCCTTATTATCAACATGTATAGGCTACCTTAGAAGAAACTGGGATTTTTTCTCTTCGACTGCATGATTAACGGAATACCATATCATAACAGTACACATTAAGTTATAATATAACTTAGTCTTACAATACACAGTAGGTTCGCTATATATTATTTTGCTTCTTATACTCACATTCTTACGAAATCCTTATAATAGTCCTACATCCACCGTACTTTATATTTGACGAGTTAATCATCGTCAAAACAGCCGGAACTTATTCTACGAGTAATATTAAGCTATACGAACATAACTGTGTCGGATTGACATGAGATACATATACAGTAGGCTACTTCGTATGTAATATATCGAAGTAGTACCATGATATTTGTCGAGTATATCCGAGAATATTGTATGATTTCTCGGAATCATAACTCTCCACATGTTTCTTTTTTCTCCATGCAGCTTTCATTGATAAAGAAATAGGCCTATACGGGAAAAATGATTAATTAAGGTTTCACGTGAGGGTTTTCAATCAGAGTGGTGCTGGGTGATTCTGATGATAGCTCCATATCGACATTATTACAGTACAACTACCATCTATACGGGTTCTCCTTTACTATAACCGTATTACGATGGTTATTTTCTTGCGTGCTTGTGCTGCGTGCATTACGTCAAACGCACGAAAAAAAGAACTATAGGCCGCTGAGTTGTGAAAAACAAGTCACACACAGGGGTGTGGAAAATTTCGCAATAGCAATATGATTGGTGTTTTTGAAAATAATATGAGGCCAATTTGGCAGCCATCTTGAATTTTCGGTCGCCCGATTTTTCGGAAAAAGTAGACCGGTCCCTTTATAACATATCCAAATTTCAGCTTCCTACGACTACGGGAAGTGCCAGAAAAAAAAATTAATAAAAATTCCTCCATCTTGAATTTTCGGTCGCCCGATTTTTCCGAAAAAGTAGACCGGTCCCTTCATAACATAGCCCATATCCAGCTTTCTACGCGACTACGGGAACCGGGAAGTTGCCGAAAACAAATTCCTAAAAATTCTGTATTCTTTAATTTTCGCTCGCCCGATTTTTCCGAAAAAGTAGATCGGCCCCTTTATAACATAATATCCAAATTTCAGTTTTCTACGCGACTATACGGGAAGTGCCCGAAATCGAAATCATAAAAATTCCGCCATCTTGCAGCTCCTATAAATTGGCTACAATAATGCACATTTCCCCCCTAATCGCGTTAAAATTTTGCAATTATTGCATCGCGAAATAAAAATGTATAAGTGCAGGATTCATTTTTCTTATTCTCTTTATAAACGTATTTTTCTCTATTATAAGAACATATATGAAAGTATAGGTGCGAAAAAAATAACATGTAATTTACTGATAATAATAACAATATGATCGGGACAAAATAAGAAAAGAGTTTCGTGTTACGCTGTCTCGATTGTGGTGGTACGTACGAATATGAGAGAAAAGAATTGTGTTTTCTTTCGTCATTTTTTTTTTCGTGTTTTCGGTGATGTTTTCCGGTTGTGGGCATGTGCACGCGTAGTTTCTATACATGCGTGCACAGGTATAGGCAGTATGGCGGAACTACTACCACCGCAGCCACCGCAGTTGCGGTGGGGCCCACTCAGGCTTGAGGGGCTCGCCGCCAACCCCACAGCCACAGATTTCTTTGGCAAAATGTCTCAAATATACTTCAAAAATACGTAAATTTCTTCAAAAATTTCGCCTCCGGCGGGCCTTAATGGGTTGATTTCAATTTAAAAAGGGGAAAATGCAATAATTTAACATTTTACCCCCCAAAATTAGCCCCCTGTTGATCCATGTGTTCATTTAAATAAAATATTACGGAAGAATGCAAAAATTAGATTATTACCTTCCCTTAAAAAAAAATTCCTACGCTCTCTCTCTCTCTCTCGGGGGGGGGGGGGGGGGTT
>JAQGBM010001103.1:0-11395 GCA_034698405.1 Symphylella vulgaris | reverse complement strand
CAACAAAAAGAAAACTGAAGTACAGGGATCCTTTTGGAAGCAATTTTTCATGAAAAATGCCATTGTAGTCGAGGGGGGAAAATTGAAGTCCGGATTTTCGTGTTACTGGTATGAAAAGGGGAAGGGGAAGACCAAAGCAGTGTTGGGATCTGGTCAGTGTTAGAATTTTGATGTGAAATTACGGATTATGGGGTATACGAGGCCCTATAATTATAATGATAATGATGTATTGCATTAAGCTATTTTCACATTATGTAGTCATAAAAGGTTTGTTCTCCCAGAATCCGACAATTAATATTCAATAATACATCTTCCTTACGTAGATGGAAATAAAATAATTTTATTTACAGTCGAACTCAAAATTATTTTCACATTATTGTATATGTCCTAAAAATTGCGAGTATGTAGGCACAATGGCACATCTTTATCAGTTATCACGATGAATCTTCTGTACTTCATAGCCTATTCTTTAATATTCTATCCACAATAATATTTGGAGTTCGTGCTCTTTATAAAATTCCAATATTATCGCAACTATCCACAAGAAATAACTGAACTGGCGGATATTAAAAATTTGGTTATATAGATCCTCATAATTTAATAAAATATTGATTTTGCACCATCAACGTTTTGTTGTATTTTGGTGCAGATTTATAGACGTTGACTTCATTCTTTGGGAAAAATTTGTTTGCGGCATTCCTCTGCGAAGAATAAATAAATAAAAAAACCATATTCAATATTATATCGTTTATTCATTGCCTCTTTTTTTGAATCCTCATATAAATTGCATAGACTAAAAAAAAGTGTTTGTCATGTGGTTTTGCTCTTTCCTAGTGTTATTAATATAAGGATATAGTCAGACTCCTCTGTCGTAAGCTTGTATAGCCAATGATTGATTGTTCTGCTAATTCAGCTGGCTTCAAACTGCCATGTCACGATGTCAGGCAATATGGCCGATTTCTGTTTAATATTGAACGAAAAATTTTCTCTTATATTTTTATTGTACAAAATTTTTCGTAAAAGCTCTAGAAAAAAAATTGTTATCGCAGCTGCATGCTGTGTACAGCAACCACGCCGTACATACATAAATTGCATAATACTGTACCATATATATTGACTAAGGAGTTAAGAAAGCATGAAAGCGCTTAATGAGATTTTGAAAATTCTATTAAAGATGTAAATAAATGTTGCTAGTTTTTTTTCCTCCACAAATTAATGAAAGTTTGGTGATTTATAGGGAAAAAGCAGCTTATACAGTCGAGACACTGACCTTTTTGTTAATGATGTTAATACTCTCTGGTTTACTGTGTTCACACTTTATCGCAAAATGAATGTGTTTTTTGAACTTATTGTATAAGTGGTTTTAAAGCTATTCTAATAGAGGTTCTCTATCGGTACCAACAGGTTTGATGAAATTTATTTAAGGATTAAATAGGCGGCCTATATTGAATATTATGTAAGCCCCAATGCAATTTGGTACTGTTACTGTAGAGTGGGATCATTTTTATTTAAAGGGTTACATACAGGTAATTAGTTACTTCATGAGAAGTTTCGAAATTCAAGGAGATTAGAAAATTAGTAAATCTTAATCTCACGAAAATTTGAGAATATTGAGACAGATACACGGAGTATATAGGAGTGAAGAGGGGAAGGGGTAGACCAAAGCAATGCTGGGAACTAGTTATTAGAAAAGATATGAAAGAATGTGGAGTGGATGGGGAGATTGCTAAGGATAGGAAGGAGTGGAGAAGTAGAACTCGAAAGGCCGACCCCGACATGGGAAAAGGCGTATGATGATGATGAATTAAGTTACATCTGTCCCAATATTCTCAAATTATCATGAGATTAAGATTAACTAATTTTCTAATCTCCTTGATAGTAATCTCAGATGTGGATTGAGAATTCTCAATCAAACAACATCTGCTGAGTCCTGAGATTACTATCTCAGCTTTAAAAAATGTTCGCGGTTTTTTTTTTTTTTTGATATGCAGATTTACTTTATCGAGTCATTTATTATTATTTTGCTTTTTTTATTAGGGAATATTGTGTTTCTCATTTTCTTTTTTTTTTTTCTCGAAATATTTCCACAGTAAGTATAGTTTGCTGCATAACATAACTTATTAATATCTTGTTTAACGAAATAATGTTTAACATTAGGCCCCCTAATTTTTTTATAATCGTAGAATTTTTAAGCAATGATAGAGCATGATTTTTTAAAACTTATTTGGAACAAAAAACGCCAACATTTTTTAAAATAATAAACTTTTTCAATTAAAGTCATCTACGGTATAGTGTAGATAGAATGAGTGACCTTTCTTCAAGGCCCTTTACACCTTAAAACATTCACTCACTTGGAAAGAAACAAATACCAACGAAAGACGACTAGAAAAAAAAAATAATTGTCTATTAATATGCAAAACTTTACACTATCTTTTTGAATAAGCCTTTATAGCCTGTAAACCGTCTTCGCGAAAAGTCTTAAAAAGAAGATTTCAATGGGCTGCGCAGTCTCACATAATAGTGATGGAGGAAACTCGACAAAAGAAGATGGATGATGGTAAGGGTTATTTATTAAGAGGATAGCGTAAACGTGGGATGATGAATGCTTCGTCTAGATATAGAATAACATTATAACTTATATCCGTAACGTGGACCTAAGAATTTAAAAACATTTTATCGGTATCAATGCCTTTAACAGTTTAATACCGAAACCTATAGGCTAGAATGTAAGACTCCAATGTCCTGTAAAATACTAATAGAAATTCCAATACATGTCTTTTTATCATAATACGGATATCATAATCCTTCAACCTTATACATTACGAAGCAGTTTGATAGATCAGTGAATGAGTTTAACATATATAGGTTATAATGTGTTAAAGTTACGAACAGTATATAATCTCTCATTTTAAACATTTATTATCCTTAATATTTGCATGCAGCAATTTAACAAGTTTGAGGTTTAGTGTTTTTACTGTTAACAACATTTAAGAAATGCAAGAAAATCCCTTTTTTAACCATTTATTACCTAACACGTAAGCGTACAATGATATACCATCAGAAGGGGAGGAAATGGCAATGGTTGACATAATCTAACCACGACACTGCAACGTCTTAAAATGGTTATGGACATTTGCAGTAACTTGAGTACGCTTGCTCGGCCTTTGGAGGTCTGAACCATTATTGCGACAATTTCTTATAATATATTTCGTTGCTTATTATTTTTGTCACACTACTTCTAGAGATACTCGTATGGTAGGTAATAAGGAGAGCTACTATGAAAGCAAAGATAACAAGAGACCATGTACACCACTATATTATGTTTACAGTACGAATAAGCGAAATATGCTGTAATCCTTTTAGAGTGAATATTGCTCTTGGGTGACCCATTAAATGATGTTTGCAATTGGCGTTTTGAAGAGCCAACTTTAACCTTCCTTCAGAGCTAGTTGGAACTTCTTTTCATTTAGACAATTCAGAGAGAAAAACCGTTGCTTTTATTTTATCAAAAAAACCCTCTTCCTGAATGCATTGAATCCCCGACACGGACAAAAGCAACAAGCACTTTGTTTATATCAAGGAAAAAATAACAAGAAGACATTCTTGTTTCAATCTATATATAGAAAAGGAGCTTTCATCCTTTAGTTGTGCAGTGGTCCCAGGTCATTTATCTTGATTACATTGGCGGACTCCTTTCATCTTTATTAAGTTAGTCATAAACCCCTTATTTTATTTGGGGGGTTCATACTTTGCACAAAATACTCTTAGTGGGTGGTTGTTTAAAAAAATATATAGAAGGAGGAATGAGAAGATAAAAAAATAACGATTACGGTGAACAGTGGGATATTTTTTATGGGTACGCTAATTCGAAAATTGTGAAATATTGATGGTAAAGAATGAGGGTTATATAAGTACCCGTATAATACAAGAGCAGAACACACACAAAAAAAGATAGGAGTTGGCAGCCGCTAAAACATGGTAAAGATAATAGCGCAAGCTTTGTGGTACGCTGCAAAGAAGGAACTGCAGCAGAAGAACAAAGAACTGAGTATTTACAAGCCCAAAATCCGATAAGGATGGGACTATTGTTTAAAAAATGTATTATTATGTTGATATGCGTTTGTATCTGTGAACTTGCCAATCCTAAATGCCTTTAATATTAATGAACTAATTTATACTCGTAAGAGTGTTCATAATACAGTATTTATGCTTTTGTTAGAAACTTACCCTATGTCCTTCCTCTCATTCTTTAGGCTATGTCCGATAGATTGCAATCTTTAACTAACAAAGTTTCTCCAACATTTTTTTATGAACTCATCCATAATAATGATAAATAATTAATAATAAGCCTACAGCTGTATGTTAATAACTTAATATAATATATGGTAATAATTCTTTATCCTTATCGAAATAAAAGAAGAATTTGAGAATGAAAGAGTGGAGAGATAATACCGTATGATAAACTTATACAGTTATGTAAAACGAGTTTTCTGGAAATATGGATAAAATCATAGCTGAAGGCCAAAGATGGTGGAAGAGAGAAATTGGGGACAATGGGGAGAAATGTCCACTTCGTCTAACTAAGCGGAATTGTGCTTACTAAGCTGCATAGCATTCAACAATAGCAATTAGCAATCAATTCCCTAACAACCTACCTTAGCAACAATCAATTATTAATTATCCATCAAACCTGGCGTCAACGTACTTACATACTAATTTGTTGCTATATGGGTTGCTAGTGGCTTAATAAGCACAATTTCGCTTATTTACAGAGTTATTGCTCGTGGAAGAGGTATATTACGCTTAGGATAATAATTATTGTGTGATCAATTACGGTATTCTTCATAATAAAAGAGTGTGTTTTGATATTTTTACGTACGCAGGCTTACTACAGAGCTAGTCAGAGCCTGCTGTATTTTAAATTAGTTGCTCACCACGATACGTTTATTTTGTTAAGTTTTTTTTTTTTTTGCTGAAATTGGACCGCAGTGGTGATAATAATAATATCGTACCTTTGCAGAAACTCAACGGTATCATTATCATTCTGGATATAAACTGCGCTGTGAGAAGTAGAATAGAGAGGATAATAAGAAATCTCGGTTTAACTCGAGCTTCCATAAGGTTTCATTTTCACTTGTCTGTATCTTTTGTTGCTATTGCGGGACTTGACCAGACTTTATAAACAGCAACGCGGTGCAATTGAATTGACACGAACAGGAATGATAGTAACTCAAATCACATCATACATACTGGTGCAGTTTTCACACAAATATACTATGTAGGTATGTTCTATGTCTTGGAGAATGAAAAAAAAATGCATTTGAAATTCTACAGGCGTCCAAATTTTGGGTTTATATTTTTGATATAAACCATAACTTTTGCGAATGTGAAAAATGACATATTCGCCGGTGTATGTAATATGAGACCATACATCTGCCTGTCATGAGAGTAATGTTCTCTTAATTGTTGGAAAACGACTTGTAATTTTGTGCAATATGAGGCTGTGATAGCATTTTGAGGCAATCTGGAACTGATATAAACAATTAAATTATTAGATCCATGACATAGGCTCATAGGTGACGAAGGCCATATTAGGCTACAATAATCAGTACCGGATTTAGGCATGGACATTGCCCAGGGCCCCCCACCAGTAAGGGGACCCCTATACAAAACTAAATATTCAGTTCGAAAATCCGATCCTCAAGAAATATGTTTTGACTTTCATGCTTGAAAAAAATCGCCTCTGACGGTTAATTAGCTGCCGTTCCCAGACCCTTAGTGAAAATTTCGTCCCTCACCCAAGGAGTTTACATCTAAACTGCGGCTGCTGGTGGGGGGGCCATAAATTTTTTCCCAGGACCCCTACATTTGTAAATCTGGCCCTTTTTTCTTTGATATACGAGTATTACACAGATGGGACCAAAGGCGAGTTAAGTTATTTGTTTTTGTATAGAAAACAGATAGGCCTACACATGAGACCTAATACACAAGAGAATGTACTGTACAATACAGTACACAAGAATACTGTACGTTACCAGTTGTTCGATGTTGATTAGTAATTGGTTTAGAAAGAATTTAGCAGAAGTTAGATCAATACTTTGTTGATATACTTGAAGGTATAACAAACAAAAAAAAAGTTTTTTCACAATAATATTTTTTTTTAAATCGCTTCGTATATTCTTTAGAAAGCAATTTCCAAGTTTTCTCTTTTTTTATTTGCTTTTGTGCAGTGTTTGATCAGTCTTTATCCCAAAGCCTTCTGCTTCCTGATTGATATAATCTCTGCAGCTTCGTTCTCAAAGAAAATCCAGTAATTGAGAGGTGAACAGGATTTTCCCTTTATTTCCGTTAATAATGGCAATCACGGTATCAATGCTATCAGTTCAGATTACTTTCTACTGACGATGGCAATAATCGGTTATTTTGGTATATCTGTCCATTTACAAATACTTACACTTCACCATCGACCAAAACGCTTCTCTCCTTTCTGGTGTAATAGGCTATGGCTATCATGGTATAGTGCCTAAAATGTATTGTATAGGCTATAATAAATTAGTATTGAATAATATGAATAAGCAGGAATCCGGCGGGGTTGGTATAATGGTTTGGTCACCTCACCTCATGCTTACATGGATGTCAAGCTCCATCAAGTGTGATTTGATGAGTATCCACGTGACTGTGTTCAAAGACAAAACATTCCCATCCCCGGCTCACTCCCTCTCCTGTCTACAAAAGTACGTTGCGGACATAAATAATTATGTAATATATATAATATATATCTTATATATCTTATATAATTATATAGTAGAAAGCATGGTAAACGTTTTGATTTAATTTTACCCGAAACTTAGGGAGATTTAAAATGGATATTTCTCTTTAAATGTAATGTAATGACTTAATTCTAATTATTAATATTAATTTTGGTTAAAACGTAATATTTAAAAATCTGAAAATTTAGAAATGAAGGTGACCTCATTGACATTTTAACAACTTTGGGATATCGTGATCGAAAAAAATTGCTAAATTGGACTGGAATACCCAGCGCAACTATGGATCGAAAATTGAAGTTTAAATTACGAAATGGAGAAAGCTTGGAAAGTAAGAAAATTCCTGGACGACCGCCCATACTTCAAGCAATACTTTCCATGCTTTCTATCATTATTTATGTCCGCAACGTATAGTTAATTTACGAAATAACTCTACACCAGGCTATTCAAGTATTTGTGAAGTTAGCACATTGACATACAGTATTAGAAGATAAAGGTACAGTACGCAAAAACAAAAGCTTGAATAGGATAATCGCAAACTAAGTACCAGGTAGGCGCATACAATGTGATTGCTGCACTCTGCTCACTATAATAAAGTATTACAAAGTTGTAAAAGTTTGCAACCAATGTAGCGGACATAGGCCTATACTATGGTAAAAAGATTTGTGTAGTAACTTCTCTGCTCCCATTGTACAGTATTTTAATTAAAGTGAAAAAGTACTTTTTTACAAAAGTGCTTGGCCAGTGTAGATCATTCCATTTGGTATTATCTAGATCGCAGACAAATGGTTAATTATCGCTATTATACACAATTCTCTACCTTTTCTCTTTGCAAGCTCGCGTTTTATTCCAGCCCGTAGCACAGCATCCACTGACCAAGGTAATTCAGCCGTACATAAATACATTGCTTAACTCAAGCTTAAACCCCGGGCTTCTTGTCAAATTGCATAAACATTTCGCTTTTCTACAGTTCAAGAAACTGCAGTGTTACGCCGTTATGTGTTAGGGTTTGCAAATTTGGGGAATTTATATTCAAGTTCACCAAATTGAAATTAAGAAGAAGAAGAAAAAAAAAAGATAATTGCAGAATTTTGAAACGTCCCAGTGCTAATAAGTATACGGTAGTTAAAAACTACTAGTAATTGAACTACTGATGAAGATGGGATGTTTTTAGTCTCAAAACATGTTTCTTAATTTTTGTAACTAACGAGTTCGACTGGAATACAAGAAGTAGCCTTAAAAATTCCATCTAACTTACTGATATGTCAAGTTTACTCGGCAGTAAAGTGTCGGATTCTGGGAGTGCAGTAGGCCTACATCTATAGTATTTATATCCTTTTTGTGGGGTAGGGGTGGGGTGTTGATAGAATTTAAGTTTTGGGGGGTAGGGGTGAGATGTTGATAGAATTCAACTTGAATTCTTATGAACACCCCACCCCTACCCCCAAAAAATGAGGTACATATTGGTTTTAAAAAACCTCAAATTTATGAAACAGTAAGTACTGAATGAATAATTTCTTACAATAAGTTCCTCTGTAACATTAACATTATCGGAAATTTTGAGTCCGGTCCACAACGAAAGGTAATGGAGAACCTGTATTGGCTACTCGCGATTTTAGTCAAAATAATAATGTTTTTGCAACACTGTATTTTTTTCCTGCGGATATTTCACCTATAGAACTTAATACGGTAAAATCGGGGGGTTTGAAGGCTTAGCCACGGGCTTTACCTTACCTTTCTCATTAAAAGCTCGCGACCGAGAGAAAATTGTCTTTCGTCTCGCTACTTTACGAGATCCGTTTTACTTTATCTTATAGCTGCGTTTCTATTCCGATATGACCACTTTCCTCCAGCCTGCAAAAGCAGAATGAGCGATGCTTATCTCGCCCATGTTATTACACATTATTTGATTTTTTTCCCTTTCTCCCTCCTCTATAATACAATGCCTGTATCAATTTAGAAAAGCAGCATTGCGTTTTTATCTCTGTTTTTGTTCGCTGTAACAACAACAAAAAAATGGTTCGAGAGAGATTACAAAATTTTGGCTTAATTAAAGTTCTTCATTTGAATATTATTATAGGGATGAGTATAAGTTAATGAATAATATAAACAAGATCTGCAATATTTTAATAATAATAATATGGATATACATAAGAAGATACAATCTTTGTTAATTAATCCTATGTGCTGTATTAGACATTTTTCATAAGGTACCGGTATACGAATTAAAATGCAGATGACTAACTTCATGTTTACAATTTACCACATATCATAACTTACTCTATAAACAACTAATTACAGAACTTTGATCGGTAGTAGGTAATGTGTACCTCTGTAAATAACCAAAAGAAAAGATGACTTCTTTAGTGACCCATAAGAAAGATTAGGTTTGATCTTATGAGTTAGTTTATAGGGCCTATAGGTCATCATAAAATCAAGGGGGGGATGTAGACAGCGCAATAACAACGTTCGAAGGCAACGTAGCAAGTCAAAATATTTCGTGGTAGGCCTATAGGCCTGATGAACTGTTTTTCCAACATTATGAAAAATTTACAATACATCTAAGTTGTCCAAGAGTTTGGGCTCTCGAGCTGACATAAAAATTCTGATTTGAAAATATACCTTAATCAGGGGTTTACCCCAGAATCCCGACACCCAAAATCCCGACTGCCAAAATCCCGAATCCCGACAGCCCAGAATCTCGACAGCCCAGAATCCCGACAGACCAAACAAAATCCCGACAGATGAAAATCCCGAATGCTGCTGGCAGCAATCGACATGTCGGGATTCTGGGCTGTCGGGATTTTGGACTTTCGGGATTCTAGGCTGTCGGGGTATTGGACTGTCGGGATTCTGGGCTGTCAGGATATGGATCTGTCGGGATTCTGGGCTGTCGGGATTCTGGGTTGTCGGTATTTTGGCAGTCGGGATTCTGGGAGTCGGGATTTTTTGTGTCGGGATTCTGGGGTAAACCCCTTAATCAGATGTATACGCAAAAAACTGTACGAGATAAAAAAAAAAATAAGTCTGCAATTACAGCTTAAAAAACCCATAGTTTATAAATTAGCTGTTATATATTGCCTCAATTTATTTCATTTATTTACAGATATAGGCTACCGTACAAACTACAAAGTGGCTTTATGAATAGCCTATACCGCCTATAATATACGCATTATAGTTTCTTCATACGCTGTTAAAAGCATTTTATTGTTTAAGTTTACCCTAGCTCGGTTCTCCGTATTTCCGTAGTACATACGATTATAACCAAAGTTAAATGTATATTATTATAAAGCCTAAAAATTTCACAATATATGATGATAGTACATTAAATAAGGAAGAGCTTGCATATTATTCCTGGTATACGTCTTATAACAACTGTATACTGAACACAATATCGTATCCATTAGAGAGACTGGCGTATATCGTATAAAATGTTGCCTTGCATAATTGCTTATACATTTTTCTACCATCACCACGTGTTGTATAAGCTGTAAAAATATGAAAACAGCTATAATACCACAGAACAGCCAGGCACCGCTTTCATGCAATAAATATTTTTCTCGGAATGAAAGCAGTACCGGTATATTGTAATAGTTTTATACCAGGTTCTACATAGCAAAAGACGCAGGTTTTAGCATTTAACTTTACACTTTGCTGTATGGCTAAACCATTATGTTAGAACGTGATATAATAACACCGATATAATATAACGTGAAAACGGGTTAATTATGCATTTTCTTCGCTATTCTGTTATAGTTGTTTGCCGTTGCTTCTAAATTTTTACGACCCAAAAGCGTTATAGTTGCTTCCATCTCTTTATCTATATACTAAACCGATTCACCGTTCTTGCTGTACTATAAAATCGTTTTAAACATTCCAAAAAGAATTACTTCAGTATTTGTATCGTGTATAAAAAAAGGAAGCCACACGAGTTTGCAGCATCCATTGGCGTCAGATGTTATGAGATAAACAACAAATTGACTGAGCTATAGGCTGTATAATTTGCAGGAAAGATGTTTGCATGATGGTATTTTCTTAAAATTTAACGTCTTGGTGGCTGATTTTGTTGCTCCGCTCTTTTTAAACTAATCAGCTGAAATATTAATATTAATAAGAATTAATTTTTAAAGACATTATAATGTAAAACAATTAACAAGCCCATAAAACTTCATATTTATAATAAAAATAGTCATTTTCCTCTATATTATACAGTAGGCTATATACATTATGATATACTACAACCCGTAAGATAAAACAGAAGGATATGATATCAGAAGGAAAACTATAATGTCACGTATTCTGCTTTTTATATTTTTTATTTTATGCATTGGCGGATTCAGGGTCCGCCCCGAGCGCCACAAAGAGGGTGCTCTTTTCTGTAGAAAAGCGCCCCTCAAAAACTTCACGTTTAACTTGATTTCTTTAAAAAATTTCGCCTCTGCATGGCGGTCACAAATTTACAAAAATTTACTCAATTTCACCAAATTTACTAAAATAAAAAAGTCAACATTTTCAAACATTTTTCGACTCCGGCGGTCCCAAATTTACAAAAAACATCTCAAATTCAACAAATTTACTAAAATTTTCCAAAAAAAGGAAAATTTTAATTTGGGGGGGGGGGGGGGGGG
>JAQGBM010001102.1:0-11395 GCA_034698405.1 Symphylella vulgaris | reverse complement strand
TTTGTTGATTTTTATTGTTGCCACGCGCAACGATAAAAACTTTGACCCCTTGGTCTGTCCGTACAAACAAATCATTTTATTTCTTTTAAAAAATATTAAGTGTTTACGTAGTATTATTAGAGTCAAATGATATTGAGGATTAGAATAAAATTGGCTGAATTCTTTCCCAGAATTTCCCTTTAAAGTTTTTCGTATTTAAAAAATTTAATTTTACATTTCACATTTTTGTTGAATTGTACATTTTGTTGAATTGTACATTTTTGTTGAATTGTACTCCGTACAATTATTTGTTACATATTATTTATAATATTTTATATTATATTAATAGTCCGAAGAAATATCATACTAAACTTAAACACTAGAACTAAAAATATAAATTACTGTAGGCTAATAATTTGGCTGCTCTGTTCCAATTTCTATAGAGGAAACCAAAAATAAGGCCCGACGTCTGAAACATAATTCAATACCGTACAGTACATAAATTATTAGTAAAAACCAAAAAATAAGCAATATCCAGTAGGCCTAAATTATCACAGTGTGTGGTCAGACCAACGTATTGCCAAGAATAAATTCTTGGTATTGCATTTGTTTTGCAACTTGCAAAACAAAGCATCTAGGCTTATTTGCACAGGGCTTTGCGTTTGACTCAGGCTGGAATCCAGAATAACAAAACAAGGAGGAAATCATTGACGTAATTGAGAAAGAATAAGCCGACAAGAGTATGTGGAAAGCTACCGTACTCTTGTCGGCTTATTCTTTCTCAATTACGTCAATGATTTCCTCCTTGTTTTGTCCATCCATCTTAATTTCCTTGTTTTGTCCATCATCCTTGTTTTGTCATATCCATCTTAATATGCTGATTTTAGGGTGCCCATGGACGTCGGCGTTCCATCTGATAACCTTGAATGTTACCAGTTCCATGTGTGCTTGGTCTAAATAGGCCTATACCCGTCCTGGCACATACATATTGGGAATGCTGATCTCCTCTCCGTTCTGTGGCGCGGACGTGGCAGCTGCAGCTGGACCTTCCAGCATAATGTCCTGGTGCATTTCCTGGTTGGCCAGAATCGCCTTGGGTTAAGTATCTCTGTCTTGGGAACCAAATGAAGGTTCCACCCCCATGTAGCCATTGTTCGAACCGCTTATGGTCCCACTGTTGTTAATATTGTGGTGTCCACTCATCTTGATAACTTGTCCTAATGAAATAAGAACATAGAAGTCAAATTCGTGAATTTTTAACATTTTAAATTCAAGCAAGTCTGGCTGTCTGGGCTCTGAAAATTTAATGTTAGCCTTGTTAGGCCTATACTGGTTTTTTAAAGCGATAAAATAAACGGTGACTATCTTTTCGAAGTGAATTACTTCATTGGCCTAGTAAAAATAGGCCTATTTAACTACGTTTTGAAGGTTTTGTCGTTGTTAATCGTTTGCTGTAATTTTTATCGAAAATTTTATTAAATCGTAAAAGACTGCTGAATAAACATTACTTTAATTTTATGAGTAAATAAATAAACATTATATGTTACTTTGTTAAGGCTTTCAGTTTCATGCTGTTTTTTTATGGGACGCAAAGGTCAATAATCTGTACCAGGGTTACCGAACTACCGAAGTCATTCCTCGGGTTTCCTTGGGTTTCCTGACCTCTTCTTCTGAACCCCAAGATGTTTACTAAGATTTGGCATCTTAAGTGTTTACCACTCTACTCGGTAAATTTATATAAACCGGTAGGATCCGTTAATTTTGCTGTTTTAATTTTATTCCATGGTGTATTCTTCGGAGGACTTAGGAGGACTTCAACCCTTCAACCATTTGAATTTTGATTCGGAATCGAACAGGAACAGGGTTACCAAGTCCGAAATAGGCTTTCCCAATCGTTTTTAAACCCGGCTGTGCTGTGATGTAGCCTGTTAAATGCAGACAACACCCTAAATCTCAAAACTACAAGGCCCTTTCACAGTTTCACTGAACACAGTTCTACTAAAAATGGCGATTGTTTTGAACAGTTTTGAAAAGTCCTATTACCAGCGAGTAGATGGTCGCTGGCAAACGATTTAGAACTTTTCTTTTAAAAATACTAATAGTTCTTAAAATACCCCATAGTTATTACTTTCTTCGTGTCTTCGTTTTCGCCCGCCCAAGACCAAAGCGAACATTTTGGTGTAAGTTATATATTCGCAGTGGCGGAACTACTACCACCGCAGCTGCGGTGGGGCCCACTCAGACTTCAGGGGTCCACAGCCACAGATTTATTTGGCAAAATGACTAAAATTCTTCAAAAATACGTAAATTTCTTTAAAATTTTCGCCTCCGGCGGGCCTTAATGGGTTGATTTCAATCAAAAATTGGAAAAAATGCCATAATTTTACATTTTACCCCACAAAATTTGCCCGGCCCTGCTGACCCATGTGTTCATTTAAATAAAATATTATGTAAAAATTTAGATTAAGTTATTACCTTCCCTAAAAAAATTTCCTACGCCCATAGGAAATGAGGGGTGGGGGGGGGGGGTAGGGGCCCCGTTAGATTTCTTGCGGTGGGGTCTACGATTTGAAGTTCCGCCACTGCTGATATTCGTTCAAGTTTACGAAGAAAAGAATTTTTTTTTAAATTGGTTGGACAGAAAATTATAGAAGATACTTTTACGCTCCGTTATTCAGTAAATATGTTATTTATATATGTTCCCTGCGCATGTTCCACTAACATTTTAGTTAACCTTGGCTGCAGTGTCTGAGTTTTCTATCATATACGAAAAGTATAGTCTTGATTGCTGTACGAGAAAGGTATAAGTTAGCGTATAGGATTTTTTTCAGGTAAAAACCTACAAAATGTCAAGTTATGTTAGGAGCAGAAAACCTAAGACGTTAAAAAAAAATAATAAAAAACAGAACACACCACTTCTCCACGTAATCAGATTGCCATAAAATTTTTTGGGTATGTACTCGTACAGCAGTAGACACTTTCCTACTTAGCTAAAAAGGTGTCGACGCGGTTATACTCGGGGGCAAAAAATATACGGAAATGCGAATAAACGAAATTGCCGGAAAGCAACAATAATGCAGGCCGCAATAAAAGCAGGAATTTTCTTAGAAAATAATGGAATATTTTTACGGGCCAATAAATTCAATTTTTTTTTCTTCCTTCTCTAGTAGAACACGTATACGGAAAACCGACTGGTCAACTTCATGCGCATTCCTCGAATTAGCCGTTTTTTTGTATTTTCTTCTCTGTTTTCCGCTTGCCAATTTGTTAGAGCATGATTGGTGATTCCTTCCGAATAGATGATTCAGAGAAAAAGCTTCGAGAGCATAATATACAACGTTCTAGTCTGTCTCCTCTGATTTCGTTCGGTTCTTGTTAGTATAACAAGAAGCGTCAGCCCATAATGTTATAGTAGAATAATGGGCAAAAACAGAATGATCACCGATTTGTTCTCAATATCATCTCCTATTTTAAATTAGGATCCAGCATATAAAAGTCTAGCGGTTTTAAGGGGGGGGGGGAGCAAATGGGGGAAGGCTGTCCAGGTTCCAGCACCTCATTGAAAGTGCATGTCTAGCGCTAGCCTACGGTACTATTCTCAATTTCATAAAAAAGCATTATTCTCTTAATTCGACCAGATATTGGGGAAATTGACATCAGATGGCAATCTGTATAATTATACAGTAGGTTTAATTATACCGGTATTACTTTAAAATATTCTGTAGCAGAGCTAGACTGCACAGGTCCGAAATTTATCAAAATTACTCAACTTTACAAATCAAAATTTACTCAAAATTACAATACAATACAATAATCTTTATTCCTACTGTACAACTTCCTACAACTTTCCTACAACTTTTCCGGGTTTTATACCCCCGGACCTCAGTAATGAAACGTAGATGGTGCATAAGTTATGGCGCAAAATTATGTTTATTTTTCAACGTTTGACTCGGTTGCGGAATAAATTTTCGCCTCTACCGCCCCAGACCCCTCCATCTCCCTATTTTTGGAAAAAAGGTCAGCACCAAGGCCTTGCCTGACTGCTTTCATCCTCTCACTGCGCAAAGTCTGGACAAGCTATAGTGGCTAGATTTTAGATCAAATGACAAAATTCATAGAGTATAGTGGCTAAAAGTGGTCATAAGTTAGTGCAATGTACGAGAACTCGTATTCCCGGCCACTTAAAAATGCCTGACAGGTCACGGGAACCCTTGAATATTTTTGGAGTACCTACTTTACAATATATACTATTTACTAAAGCTCAGATTCTACATGATTGTACACCATCGTACCAAGTAAGTTAATACGAGAATATTTCAGCTTTCTCACAACGCATGCCGTAACCGTACACATAGATTACTCGTATACTATTCGTCCAATTTGTCTAAGTATTATAGTAACAGTACTACATACTCTTACTGTACAACGTAACATACTTTTCCTTGAAAAATCTTCTTCGCTCTTCTACCTAGTATAGGACCTATATACCGAGTACAAGTCTAGAGCCTTGTTACTTTTCTTTTACCACGGTAAAACAAGTTTGCAACGGGGAATGCTTTATTCCGCACATTCAGCAAAGTAAACTGTATCTCTGTGCAGCACTGATGAGATAAATTACTTACGTATTTTACGAATAAGCTGACTGGGTGTCCCTGACCAGTCTTTAAAACCGAAATAAAACTACAAGAAATGCAAACATTAAGTAGTTTAAGGGCGAGGCCTTAAATTATAATTGCCTCTGTCTCGTGTAGTCGTTAGACGATAAGAGCATTAGCAAGAGTACCATCGCCATATGTGATTCGGTGGTTGCGCAGTCGTACCTCTAAACCCAGCGTTCGGCGTCAGCGGTTGAAAGACCGGCTGAGGATGGTAAGATTAAATTTATTCTGTATTATGATTTGAATTTAAGGAATTAAATAATTATTGTGATTTAATGTTTTAAAAAATTAAATCACAATAATTATTTAATTCCTTAAATTCTTAATAGTGGCGGCTTTTTCGGATAGAAGCTTAAACTGATCGAAGTCCCTCTGTGAATGAAACGACTGCACTAACTTATTTTCCCTCCTGGAAGGGTCTTTAAATACTGAGAGCAAGGGGATATTACCGGAATCTCGAATTAAAAATCCCTTGGAAAATGTTGATCTTAGATGGGATTCGAATCCGAAGACATGCCTGCACCAGGTAGCTTTTAGGGCTACCTGGCTGCTGCCCCGCAATCCCTGCACACGGCGAAATTTTGCGGTAGGAACATAATTATATTATTATATTATCCCCGGAATTTCTTCGGTGACCTATCATTTTTAAAACTGAAAAAAAAAAAGTTTTACTATATCTTAGAAAAAAATTACCGAATATTCTTGATACCTTCGAATTCACGATTGCAAAAAGGCTCTTTTTATCAGTTCAGTAAATCATCATTCGTTCAACATTGATGTCGAAAAAAGGAAAAAATTTTAACTGAAAGCCTGTAAATGTTGGGATTTGACTTTCAGAAGTTTGAGCGAGAGAGAGCAACGAAAATGACGTGATTTTCGGTTCGATTGGCGCAGCGTCTGACACGTAACACGAATGAAGTTAACCATAAACAATTCCTGACAAAAGGGGGCGACGATTGCTGACTAAATAATGGATTAGGAAAATAGAAAATGATACGAGAACTATTTATTGATCTGACGACAGAGTTCAATCGGGAACTGCAGGTCTCTATTGATGCCACAACATGGCATCTCGTAATACCAACGATTTGTTTTTCGCTTCATTGCTATAGATAGGTGGTTATGCGAATGACCAATCTCACAATACAGTATAGGTAGGTTTACAGTATAGGTAGGTGCCTGGCGAAGATCAGCCTACCAGCTTTACCCCTATTTATGCGATATCTGTATTATTTATACAGGCAGGGGCGTCGAGAGCCTGCACGGGCCCCCTGGCAAAAATATTATGCGATCCCCACAACCCTCTGGAGGCGCGCAGGCGAAATTTTTTGGCATGCCAGTCAAATTTCGAGCTTTTTTAAAGTATTAGCTATTTCCTCCCACTTAATTTTCAGAGTTAAAAACTCTCAGACTCCGGGCCCCCTGGAAGTAGCTCCCCTGCCTCCCCTCTCTCGTCGGCACTGTATACAGGCTCAGGCAACAGTCCAATGAGCCGGGTTAATCCACACATTCTACATAATAACTGTATTAAAAATTTTTATAAACTAATAAAATAATATTAAAATTTACACTTAAAAATTTTATTATCAGACGATTTTATTGTATAGTATCATTATTGTCTCACGAAAAATATGTAAGTTTTTCTTAACTCTTTTAAAATAATATGATACAGTTTCAGTAGACGTGTGCCACATGCTGTTATACAATATTATTCGTATTATGGACTGTGATACAATTTAATATATTGTATAATATTGTGCGGCCAACGGCAGATCGAGCAGCACACGCATGAAGCCCATTAAATATGGATCATCTGTTAAGATCGTATAAAAGCTGGCTGTGATATAATATATTCCTATTACATAGCCTAAGATGATTCGACGAGGTTGTTAGATCCACATTATAATATCCATACAGTATAAATTATTATGCTCTTTTACGTAAATTACAAATTTTGAGCTAAGAAGAATAGGCGCTTTTACGTAGCCTAAAATAGCTTTCAGGGTAATAATAATTAGGCTATAAAAAGGTACCGGTAATAATAGGAATTATAAGTTGTATATATAGACCTGTTTCTGATACAGAGGCTCAGATCGACTCCAGGGGATGAGCTTTCTCAATGCCTTTATTCAACAGCGTATACAGCTTACGAATTATCCAAGAGACCCTATAGTTTTTCGTAAGGGATAACATCACGAAAAATGGTTCAAAATAAAAATGAATAAATAAATCAACTTTAGAGCATTATAATGGATACAGGGGGCAAGTACAAGGAAGTCAAAATCAAACAGTAATATCGCGATAATCAATCAACCCACGAATTTTAAAAAGTATAGGTTGTGCATCGACGAGTGTATCGAATTATTGTATCGACGAAACACTAATTTTACGAAAAAACTTAATTGAGAGCTGGACTCGATTTAAACTCTCATCCGAAAAATCAGTCACTCTATGAGTATAAGTTATATACGAATTTAATCATCCTAAATTATTTCTATATTTTAGATCTGCACATGCAGCCACGCATACTTCTACAAGCAGCCTATCATATTTAAGTGTGTAATATCGGCTGGTATAGCCTAGCCCTATAGGAAATCCCATGTTAAAAAATAAAAGTTTCAAGAAAGTTTTGAATTTTTTTTAGGATAGAATAAGTCCTTCTGATGAGATTTCCATTTTAAAAATGATACGTCACCACCGAAATTTCATGGATATAAATCGCAGAAGTTTGTATATAGGAGTACGAAAAGTTTCTATATGGCCGAGTACGAATATTTGCGCAACTTTAGAACCTGAAATCTCTGGAATTTCGGTGGTGACGTATCATTTTTAAAGAGGAAATCTCTTCAGTTAATGATTTTTATTCTATCTTTTTAAAAAATATAATATTTTTCTTGACTATTTTGCATTCGTACACGGTACATGATATCCCTTTATAAGTTAAGAAAGTTGGTTATTCCATTATTTTATATTTTAAAAAAATCAAATTCACTCGTTGTCGTATAGCCTTTTTACTCGTAAGTCGTAATTCGTTTTTAAAGATATATCCTATATAGAAGAACATTACCCAATAATACTGTTCCATTATAAGTTATAACAGCAAAAAGGTTGATCTCCTTTTGAAAATGTAGAAGTTTGTATTTAGGAATTTATAGTACATTATCGTATATATAGTTTTGTCGTAAATAATATCCATAACCAAAACTGCGGAACAAAATCGCTTTTGTTCGCGTATATACGAGATCGTAGAAGAAGGGAAGAAGTAAAAAATATTGCGAGTGAGAAAAGCATTTCCGACAAGCAAGTCCCCTCTCTTTTCACAATCGGAAAGGTTTTAAAGTTGTGACTGTGAGGCGTGAAATAAAAGTGCAACCGATGCCAGAAGATAATTTCGATTTGTATAGCTTAAATAGATTCGAATGTGAACCAAGGATGACGAGAGTGCATGCAAGGAATAGACGATATTATTATTTTTCTCTATATTTTTTGGAGAAGGGATGGGGGGGGGGGGGTCTAAAATACGTAAAATAAATGTCACTATAATTTTAGTTAATATGGCAGTTATAGCCTTACGATGCAAATTTTTTATTCGAGATATTTTCCTATTTCAGTTAATGAGGCTAAACAACCCTAATACCCCATCATAAGTTTTCATTTGAGCTGCATGGGTCAAAGACATTCATCGAAAAAATAATTAACCGAGGGCGAAAACTAAGACACAAATCGTGTTTCAGGGAACATTGTTGCTAGAAAAACGAGCACGTCACTTCATATCGTGCTTTTGATTTGTTTTTAACAAAATTATGATCGTTTTCTAGCAACATTGTGTTCCCTGAAACACGATTTTGTGTCTTCGTTTTCGCCCGCCCTAAGTTCCATTAAAATTTTTTTTATCCCATCGCACACAAAAAAAATGCTTTCAATTCTTATTCCCTGCAGAAAGAAAGAGGAGGAATATATTTACAAATGCGGGGATCCTGGGTAACTGATGGGCAGTATATTTTGTGGGGACATAAATTATTATGTCAATCCCCATGCAATAACATGCCTTTATTTAAACCCTGATCTGGCAAGAAGATCTATAAGATTATACAGAACCTTGATTTAAGCTCTCATTCAAAAAACTTCGCCACTCCAGAAATTTTCTCACCTAAAATTCTTACGAACTCTCAACCTGGTCTATATCTACAGAACTATAGATAATACTAGTAGGACACTATGTCTATAACCTATTGATTACCGTACAGTCCTTCATATGGTTTGAGGGCAGGAAGTCGACAGCCGGGAGATCGACAGGTCGCCAGAGCGACTTATGCATCCTTCAACCGGGAGATCGACAACTAGGAGATCGACTGACCATGGTCAGTCGATCTCGTGCACGAGATTGCTTTTTTGTCGCTCTCGTGGTCAGTCGATCTCATTTCCTGTCGATCTCCCGGTGAAAGGATGAAAAATTAACTCACCAGACCAGTCGATCTCCCGCAGTCGACTTCCCGGGGCCAAACCCTTCATCTAATTTTCGTAAAAGTAAAATAGAGAAGAATGGTAGGCCTATAGCCTACTGTACATTAATTTTTATAAGCAATAATTTTGTAGGCTAAGTTACCTACTTGTATAAGTTGCAGAAGCTAAAGTGATTTCGAAAATATCTTACGTATCTGACGAAAACAAGCCTGTTCTCAGATACTTCTTTGGCTTAATCTTTACGAGTATATTCTTTGGCGACCCTAGCTGCAGCTACTTCGTTATAACGCTGACATTAGGGCTTCAATTCGTGCACGGATGCAGCTTAATTCGAAGGAAAAATGCGTATCATTTAAACGGGATAATTCGAGGATCCGGCTGATAGGAAACCGTTGAACCGGTGGACATTAGCTCGGTCATTCAGAAAGATAGCTGGCTCGGGAAGCATCAGAAATTTGCAACCACAATCCAGAGAGAGAGCGAGAGCCATAGCAATGACCGTGCACATTTGCACAACACGCCAAACCCACAAGAATGGTATTCGGATAATATAGTCTATACAAAGCACTCTTGGAGATAATATTATATGGAGCTAGAGTTGCGAGAAATATTAATAAACTCCGAGTCAATTAGCCGTTTTCTTTTGATCGCAGCATAGACCTATATAAGTTACTCCACGATAATATAACATCCAGACAATAAGAAGAAGAAGTACTCGTATAGGTACCTGAGAAGATTGCTTCATTAACGAGTACAACATTATGCTCTCCTGAATGATACAAATAAAGCAATTTGATTGTTTTCTTTATTCTAACTTATTTGTACTTATATGTTGTTTGAGTATCGTTTCATGAAATGTAATTAAGTGAAAAATTACGAAATAGCATATTTACTCTGATGTATGTTATTTACTTCTGTTTCTGTTACAGAAGGAATTAGGTTGTATAGGCTATATACAGCTCGGAGCCCATGCATAATTTGCCCAGAAAGGTGGTGAGAGCTTGCCTTCGATTTATAAAGCGAACGCAAGCTCTCACCACCTTTCTGGGCAAATTATGGGCCTCGAGCTGTAAACTCATCGTCGTTGCGTGGCGTAGCTATAGCACAATATTTGGTAACAAATTTGGTAACATATTTGGTAACAAATTGGTCCAAAATTGTAAAACGAATATTAAAATAAATAATTACAGAAAAAATGCTATTATAAATCAAAGCCAAGCCCTCACCTTTCTGGGCAAATTTGCAAAGTATTAACTTATATGGGACTCTGTGATATAAACTGCGTCGCTGTGTGGCGCTGCAATCACAAAACTATTTTTCTGTATTATTTTTTTACCGAGTTGTTTACACTGTTGTGCATATGTGCAAGTTATCGTTTCAAATTTCCAACTTATGTTGAATGTTGAGTTGATTGTTGAATGTTGAATGTGATACCTATTATAAGTCTAAGGCAGGGTCTAAGATTATAACTTAGATTATAGATTTATGCTATTATGTAATTATAGCAATAGAGAAATGAGAAAAGACCCTAGCGGTGGCCGCCAGGTGAATCAGCTTATAGCAGCTTATAGCAGCTTATAGCAGCTTATAGCAATTCGAAGACGGCCATATTGCTGCATGGTGTTATGACGAATCGCTACATATCGCCGCACACAGGTTCATTCTTATTTTTCCGAGATAAAATGAAAAATTGACAGTGTAACATAGTCGCTATTTCATATGCTGTGTCCAGTCTATTGGCAATATTTTCGATATTTTTTTATTGATAGCATAAAACTCGCGTAAAAATACCATTACAGGTTTTTAACGTTGCATTTTGTATTTAAAAAAAAACTTGCATATATTACTTTTATGTTGTATACGACTACGAATGTGGTAAGTTTTCCCATGTGGTCCATCCATAATGAACCCCTACCGCCTATAAGAGCGTTTAAATTGTCAAAAATATAATAGCCTACATTTTTATTAGGCTAAATGGCGACTATTTTCCCTGTTGCCTACTGGGAATCAATAGCACAAGCACCTCGAAATGAACTTCCACCACCTTTATGATAGCACCACCTTCCTGGACGAATTTTCACGAAACAGTTAAATTTTTATATTCCCTTGTAGCCTAGCTTGTATTTAGGGAGGGCGAAAACGAAGACACAAAATCGTTTTTCAGGAAACATTGTTGCTAGAAAAACGAGCACGTCGCTTCATCCCGTGCTTTTGATATGTTTTTAACAAGTCACATGATCGTTTTCTAGCAACAAAGTTCCCTGAAACACGATTTTGTGTCTTCGTTTTCGCCC
>JAQGBM010001101.1:0-11397 GCA_034698405.1 Symphylella vulgaris | reverse complement strand
GCCCATGATCACATTGGGTCCAATGGGCAAATTGGGCAAAATTTTCCCATAGAGACCCTCTTTCCGAACCTCTACCCGAACATGAGTAAATTTTAAATCAGAGTTGTAATTTTACAATAACTAATTAACTCCCAAGTCTCCAGTAAGAAATTAGCAAGCCAACCATAAAAAAAGTTTTCACATCAACAAGTGATCAATGCTATTTAAAGCACTACCGGTACCAGTATGCTATTTAAAGATAATGCACCTGTTAGCGGTTACAAGAAAAATAATAATTCTTTTTATTTTATAACAGGTTCAATAAGAAGTAGCTGGTAGGCCTAGCCTAGGCAAACATTTCCCAAGTCAAGGGATTGATAGACCCTCCAATCCTTCATACAATGTACAACGTATAATAGGACTGACTCATAATAAATTAATAATCCACCTTATAGATATTAGGATAATCTGCCATCATAGCTCATCCACATGAACTGTAGTCTATAACTTACCATAAGTAACTTGCTGACGAAGAGATTATGGAAAGCGATCAGATGAGGAAATGGAGGTTAATGCTGGACAAGCTAAATAGGGGACGAGAGCTACAACTCAAGATAGTAAAGCTGTGCAACATAAAAACCATCCCTTTGATTATTGAGGAAAATGAAAAGAAACAAACTTTGCGTTTTACGGTAGGCTACTGTAAAATCTAAATTTATTAAAAGCCTGCCTCTGTTGCATCTCTAAAAGTAGTTTAATATTAACTTCCATTTAAACTTAAAGATGTTTATAATTTTATTAGTCATTTCCACTTGTTATTTTCTTCTAAACATTTATTTTTAAAGATAAACTTTATTTTACACTTTTGATAAAAAGTGTAAAACATTAGTAGGCCCTATACAGAGGCGTGGTTTAGGAATGCCAAAATTGTAAAGAAGCATGCATGTTTAATTTTAAAAAAATTAATAACTGGATTAAAATAATTTAAATTTTTGGAAGAAAATAACACATGGAAATTACTAATAAAATAAACATTTTTTAATAAGTTTTAATAAGTTAAAGTTATAAATAAACTCTTTTTTTTTATTTATTTACACGTAGAGGTATAAGCATATTAAGCAGTGCTTGTTATACCTATAATATTGAATATGGTAATGTTTATATTTTCAGAATGGGAAAACTTCAAACTTGCGAATTAAACAGGAGCCTACAATTTTAGAAGAAAATGCCAAGGATCAGCCTGTAACGGGCGTTTTGAAGAAAATAAAAAATACCACCAAAGCTCGCGTAAAAGTAGAAAAGTCTTCAAACTTGGAAAAAAATATTGAGCTAGAATCTGGAGTTAATGAAGAGGATCAGCCAGGGCATTCTGTTCAAATGGTATGTTTAATATCTGGGGTAAATCATTCTAGATAAGTCCCTGGAACCAAGGAATTGGATCTAATTCCATGCTGGGAGTGGGACCATTATATATTTTCCTGCTCAGCGGATCCGCCGTTTTCGAAGTATCATTTCCTTGTTGATATTTTTCGTATTTCGACAATAAACACTAACAACAATATTCAATAAGACTTCTCCTTTATTTAGGCTAGATGGTACATATTAAAATAAATTTATTTACAGTCGAACTCAATAAATAGCCTACATGTTTCGGGACTTACATAAAACGTTCCATCTTCAGTGCTAGTACTTTAAAAACACGTACTAGAACTGAAGATGGGACGTTTTATGTAAGTCCCGAGTCAATAGTCGTGTATGCTATTTATTGAGTTCGAGTCTAAATAAGTTTATTTTAATATCCTGGTCTATGTAAAGGAGAAGTCTTAAATTCACACGAGCGTTTTTTTTTCAGCGGTTTTTGCTGCTGCGGTATGAAATCGCGTCGTTTTATTGGACAAAATAATTTACTTGCATTTTTACGGTCAAGAAAACCACGCGATTTCATACCGCAGCGTCAAAAACCGCTGGACCAGGTTTTTATTGAGTAAGGATTGTCGGATTCTGGGAGAACATACCTAGGCTATTCTGCCGCTCTTAGCTAAAAGACCGTATCTGCATTTTTTATTTTTTCGTTCTTAATTTGCTAAAAAATTCGTGGCAAAAAAACCTGTCTAATTTAGAATACCGTAATTATTTTGGCCAGTAAAAGAAAAGCCGTAACTACATAAAACGCATCCTGCTTCAAGAAAAAACGATTTTTCTGAGGACTATAATGAAAAAATGAAATTGTAGATATGGTCTTTTAGCTAAGAGCGGCAGTTGAAGACCAGGATTTTATTGCGTGCATATATACTTTCATATTAATTACTGTCTTGCCGGCCACTATTTTAATTTTGGAGAGTCGGGGCTATTATTGGGTCACTTACGGTAAAGTACCAAATTTTACGGCCCTTGTTTGGTAAAAGAAAATGCAACCATTCGCAAGTATCTAGCGAAAATAACTTAGTAGCCAAGTCTTATTAACCTAAATAAAACCCATTCTAATTTGATACTGGACACTGTTATGAAGAAAAAGTGGTAAAAATCTCACAAAAGTTTCGCTAATCCCCTAGCGTAAGATAACTTATAAAATAGACCACTGTTTCTATAACAACCTTATAGGATTAATAATGAAGATGTCCAAGTAGTAACACATGTAATTTTATTATAGTGTAGAAAGGCTATATTATGCTGTTATTAGACTGTAGTTATAGATACTGTTTTCTCTCATACGGATAATGTATTTCCGGTGACCTTCAATAGTTTTTTACTTAGATATACCTATGATGTCATTCATACTTTACCTGATTAAACTATTCCAGTCATGAATAATATGTACTTTTAAAACATTTATAATATCCTCCCACTAGTCGCTTCTTACAAGAACATTTTTTCTAAATGAAATAAATTTTACTCTTCGTATGTTCGTAGTTCATTTTATTTTCGTTCCAAGGCAATAAACATAATTCTCTTGATGAAAGTAACTTATTAAAGGGACTTTAAACCCAAACAACATTCCTCTCTTTGTGTTCATCTGTCACGCTGAATTGGGTGTGTATCGCACATGAATGCAATCATTTTGACTGGATGACGGAAGAACACTTTGCGGAACCGGAAATTCAAAAATGTTGTTTCAGCCAACCATGAGCCACAGAAGGCGGAGTTTGAGAGATGAAATGCTAACGTGTTTATATGTTTTGTTGCAACAAAAGCTGTTTTGATTTAAGATCCCTTTAACGAATCTGTTCCGAGACGAAAAAAAATATTAGGGCCTATGATTGTATAAAAAATCCCTCTTTATACTTCCTATTTAGGAAATGAGCAAAAAAGACTCGTAACTTACTCCCAGCATGACTGTTTCTCTAAAAAAAATACTGTATTCCCAATAGATTATAGGGACATTCAACTCCGGCTTTTTGTATAAGTTGGATACACACACAATTGCGAAGACCGGTAACGATAAATAGATTTCAAATTGGACCTGAATACGGCAAAAAATATATGCTATAGAACGATGCGGAAAGTGGAATATAAAAGGCGTAATTAAGTCTGATTGATGAAATTCAGCTATACACAACCAAAAGCGGAAACTTGGTAAAAAGGAAGTTGATTATTTACTTTCATATAAAAAATACAGTGCTTTCATAAAATATCTGTGCGGAAATTAAGCTTTAATTGAGTTTCAGTTAATTATTTTGTCGGCTATTTTCTATTCCAAGTCTGCTTTGCTTAATTGTGTTTTATTTATAGTTTCAAAGGAGAGGTCCTTCACTTTTTAAAGAGCCTATAACTTCCAAAGTATATATGAGCAAACATTCCGTATTTTTCGTACCTGCGCATACCGGTATAAGCTATTATCTAAGGACAACTTCAATCCCAATGGCAACAGGACTGGAAAGCTATAGCCTAATATCATTCATGATAATTTGCATTTGCTCAATGACTATAGCTGCGCTCGATTGGAGCTCTGGGGACAGTCTAAACCTGTCTCCAGTATAGTACACAACTCCTCCTTTCGCCGGAAGTATAGAACTGACAGCCGCGCACAAGTCACTCTTGAGACTGAATGAAGACTGTCTTAAATTCAGACAGTCTAACAAAATGTGGACAACTGACGACTGTGTCATGAAAATTCAGGGGCCGTTTATAAAACACATGATTTAACCAAAGACAGGAGTAAACAATGACACGTAGTATATGGACTGCCACTAAGGGAAACTACTTTGTCCTCGATTCGCAATAGCTTTTTCGACAAGTACCGGTACTTCCTGTCTACATTCAATGCTTCCTGTCATTTGTGTACTGTCCCCAGAGCCCCAATCGAGCGCAGCTTACCAGTGTTAGTATAGAAACATCGGAGGTGAAGGTATGATGGTATACTTTTGTGGAATTTTACTCACAATTTGAAATATGGCATCCTTACCCAAGTTACAACTCGACCAATTAAAAAATTAACTTGCAAACTTCCAGCCTCATATACGGTAGTAATAATGTTAGATACGGTATAACCATCTCATTTCTTTATAGATGGGAAGGTAAAGGGAAGAAAAATCAAGGGTCAGGGATTGTTTGCACCCGAAAGGCATATGCTATTATTTTAACAAGAGCTGCAAGAGTTGATTTATTCTTTTGTCGATATTACTCTGGCAGAGCGAAACCAGCCAGTATTGAATTACTCTTTCTAACAATCTACCCACGACTCTATGCCATGATCATTTTATTGCATCAGGATTTTTTTTTCTATTATAGGTACTGTACAGTGTACCGTACATAACTTATATACGAACCAAACGAGATCTTTAAATATTTAACTTTATCAATAAAAATAAACGGCCGAGAGCAGAGTGGATGGGGTAAATAAAATGGAATAACAAATAGGATTTGTTTCAACCTTCGTCTCATTGAAGTTATAAGGGTATAGAATCTGTATAGATCATTCCTGATTGAAAGGTAGAGTTCGATAAAGTTTAGAGCGAGGTTATATTAATTTGTTCGAACAACTGGTTGATTTAATATGTCTTACACATTAAAAATAACTAAAATATGCCTTACCAGCACTGCTGTGCAAAAATATTATTTATATTGATTATTTTAACGTATTTTGTTTTGGGTCCATTATGGACCCCCCTTGGTCCTTAACGTAACTAAAATGACCTTGGGTGCATATGGGTTAAAATAAAATATAGGATCGATTATATTCAACAAAAGGTTATGTATATTTGAAGTAAGTTAAAAAAATAGGCATTGAAATAGAAAGCTAAAAAAACTGCAAACAGCTTTCCTTCTGACAAAGTTATTGTTTATACATTTTTTATTGTAGGAAATTGCTAGGCTTTTAGTTGTTAGTAAAGAAAACAGTACGTTGCGTTGTTTTAAAAATTCACTGTGTTATATGCGACTGAAAAAGGTTTCAATAGTATAATATTGTGAATTGTGCCTCTCGGTAGGTTACAGCAGTGTATAGCCTACTTAATGAGATAGGGGGTAGTGCGGAAAGGAGGCGCCATCTTGAATTGAAGCCATTTTGTGCTTTTAAACAAGCGCGAAATTGAGAAAGAGTAGTGCAAATTTGAAGACGCCATTTTTTACCTTTTAAATAATTATCGCACAATTATAAACAGAAACGAACCCATTTTCTTACCTCCAGAATTTCTAAAATAAGGAAATTACATGCTTTCGATATCTTTGAGAAGAAATCGCAGTAAAAACCAAGGTAAATATTCAAAACTGTTGCCATTTTTCGTTTTCGAACACAAAAGCACAAAATGGCTCCCACAGATTTCCAGCGAATTTGGCTTGCGCATGCACGTGTAACTTAATTGAACTTGTGATTGGAATTCGTCCGCACTATACCCCTTCTCTCATTAAGTATACCCTGGGTTACAGATTGGATGATCAAGAAAAATGGATTCCAAAGAAATGTTTGATGAATTTAAGCCACTTCTCCGATTGGGATATTTCATTGCCTATCCGGTTGTAATGATACAGAAAAACAGAAGGGTATGCACCTTCTTGCTCACCATTTTGAGCCTCTTTTATCACGCTTTGATGGTTATGTTCTTGATACGTACGATACCGTACAACTTAAAGAAAATTCATAAATTGGTTAACTGCTTCCTCATAATCACCTGGTCCGCAAATTGGTTCATCTGCCACTGGATTCTATTTTTTCGCGGCTTGTCGTTTGGATACATTCTCCAGGAAGTGTGGAAATTTTCGGAAAAATATAATCTATCCACTATTAAGATAAAAGTACGGATTTACGTACAGATAGTGTTTTATATCATCGGTCCAACGATAGGAATTGGTTTACCGATTTTTATATCAATTATTTTTCGAAACAACGATTATAATGCAATGGAAAAAGCTGCGTTGGCAACAGAGATCGTCAGCATCAGTTTGATATTCTTTAGTCAAGCATTTTTGGATATTTTGTGGCACAGTTCCACTCTCATCCTCACCAATATAATGGCCGCACTTCGTAATCGTTTAGACGATGCAAAGGCCGAAGAAGAAATTGCGTATCTGAAATGCCGCCATTTTGAAATAGGAAAGTTGGCGAGAAAAGTTGATGAAATCCTATCTGTCTTGACCCCATCGATGGTTTTAGGCAAAGCAATAGCCTTTCTTGCAGGAACCTATTTTATTATTAACAAAGGAAGATTCGATATTCATTCTGGGGAATTAGCGGCAATATTATGTGACAGTTTCATAAAGCTCTACTTCATATTTTGGAAAGGACACCAGTATGAGCAATTGGTAAATATCTATACTGTTCTCGTATTATTCATAATAGCCTGATAATAGGTAACATGCCTATTGCTTATAAGGTCCGCCATTAAGGTTATAAGAATTAATGGAAACCTCTAAAAAATAATAACGTCGAGGTATCTGGAAACAGAGCATCACGATTTCTCGTCCCCAACTTATTCCTATCAGAACAACTCGTACCCGTACCCGACATTTCATATACGAGTTTTGTTTTTCGGGTAAAATTTGGGGACGAATATCCGGGAACGAGTTGCTCTGCAAAGAATGGCTGGGAACGAGTTTTTGGGAACAAGCCGTCCTCAAATCTTATATTAGTCACCTCTGTTGACAAAGATGTCCAGCTCCAGACGGCTTGGTTAATTTGTCAGAGATGAGCATGGGATGAGTGACCTGTTTTTTTTTTTTTTTTTTTTTGCTATAACCAACCTTCCCAAATCCTGCTCACGCGTTCCTGCTTCGATCTACCTATACTCGTATATGTATTTTACGAAATTACGAGAAGTATAAACCCTACAATATTCAAGACTTTGGGTAATTGGGTAATGGGTATAGTCGGTCAATAGAGCGGGCTATACTTGTATACCCGGTATTTCCTGGTAATTTCTAACTTATGTACAAAATTGTGTTCATCGCAAGCGTCATCTTCATTCTCCACCATAATAATCAGCTCCATTTTCATATAATTTACGCTTACTTTATCATCATATTATAAAAATACAATACGGTATACAACCGAAACGTTGTATATTGTATTTTTATAATATGAAGATAAAGTAAGCGTAAATTATAAGAAAATGGAGCTGATTAACTTATTATGGTGGAGTAGATATTTAAATGAATTTCTAACTTACTTGTTTTCGCTACACCAGCCAGACATTTCTAATAAATTTTCCTTCTTTCCATCCCATGCAGGCTGCTTCCTTCATTCACCCGTTAAATTCATTTTCAATGGCGTATCTACCAAGCAGATCCAGGAAAGAGGTAATATGCTAATAATAATTTTATTATATTAGGGCCTACTTAAAAATTAAAATTCATTTTCTAATGCCTGTTTCATTTTTCCACTACCATTATTATTATACAACTTATTGTTGTATAACTTAATACAGTTGATACAGTTTAAGACTCAGGTGATTACAACTCCTATGGCAATGACTGTATGGGGTGCTGTCAATATTAACAAATCCACATTCATTGGGGTAAGTAAGATTGTTCAGAGAAGTTTGCTGTATTATACACCGTTTGTTTGAGAGACACTTAACAAAGCGTTGTTGTGCCGTTGAACTTCCTGTACCTTACGTATACATGCTAAAAATGCTACGAAAAATGCTAAAAATGCTACGAAAAATGGTAAATTAAATAGGAAAAGCTTGAACCAAGATCACGCATCGGTTTAAGATTGCAAATCAAATTATATGCCAACTTAAATACAGGCTGTTTTCTTTCAACTTCTCGGTTCTCAGCACGTGTTGTTATGCATGTTATTTACATGTTGTACATAGCAACAAAAGATAACACGAAAAATAATAACGCTTTAACTGGAGCTTTCACATCCTTTACAAACCGTGTATATCCTCTAAGCACAATTTCGGAAAATAATTCTCCCAAGTTAATTATATTTTCATTGAACGCGACTTGAGTTTTGTGCTTGGACTAATAAAGCCTTTTGGGCGACATCACTCTCCTTCTGATTAGCCTATCACTTTCCTTCAAGTTCAGTCGAGGTTGGATTCAGTGGCGGAACTTCAAATCGTGGGCCCCACCGCAAGAAATCTCATGGGGCCCCTACCCCCTTCACCGAGAGGGCTTTCATGGGCGTAGTAATTTTTTTTACCGGCGGAGTGGCATTGGGGTTTGGTCTCCCCATAGTTGATTAAAGTCAAGCTCCGTCGGGTGTGGTCACTACTAGGATGGGTGGTCTGTTCCACGACCATTTCATTACATTCCCCTCGAGTTATAAGAGTCCTAACTCCTAAAGGACTAAAGACTCAGTAAATAAAACACATAATCATCATCATTATCGTATAAGATAATTATTTTAGCTTTATATTTTTCAGATGCTTGGAGTAATTGCCACGTATTTGGTTGTTCTTCTGCAACAGAAATAATCACGTAATCTTATGATAAAGCCATCCCGTCTGAATTGCTATGTGCAGTTTATTTCAAATTTGCGACAAATTATTGTATATTTGTTTTTGCGTATTATTTTACTTGTTTTTCCAGGTATTTTTTATTTCTTATTCCGCCTTCGGCGCATACGAAATAAAAACACCTGGAATGGATATGTTCAGTGGCGGATCCACAAAATTTTTTTTGAGGGGGCCGAAATTTTTTTTGCGCAAATTTGGAATGTATCGCCCCACAGCCGCCGCAGGCGAAAATTTTTTCCGATATTAAGTCAAATTTCGAGAATTTTAAGTCAAATTAACATAGGGCCTACTTCTGTTAAGAATATGTCAGTTTCTTCAGTTTTCGGGGGTTTGGGGGTGAAACCCCCGAAAAATTTTGTAAAATTTAAATCATATTGTTAAACGTATTTTCCCTTTCCGCACAGTTTTCTCTAGGAGAGGGAATTAACTATAATATTTTGTACAACTTTGTAATTTTATTGTGTTAATTCGATTGTATACTTTGTAGCTACAATTTTTGTATCATTTGTACCATTTGTTCCTAAATAAATAAATAAATAAAATAATCGAGGCAAAATAAACTAAGGCGGGAATTCATATGTCTCTTTAAACCTCCAGGGCCGGACCCGCCCGGGGGACTGGGGGCTATCTCCCTGGGGCCAACAGGTCTGGGGCCAACTGCCAAGGAAAACTTCTAAAATGGTTGAATAATGGCCCTCGAAGTACTTGAGCCAGAAATGTCTAAATTAAATTCACCAAATTTTCTCAATGGGAGATTCACAAACGTGCTAAGCGAAAATAGAGAGAAAAAGCAATACAGTAATGCTCTTTCCTGGTCTGGTGTGTGTATGAAAATGAAGCAAGCATTAGAGTCGTATTTTTCCTCATTTTTCGCTAAGCACATTTCTGAATCGGGCCCAATATTTTGTAAAATATTTTCGGGGGTTTCAGTAAAGAAACGTAGCCTATATAGTTTGTTTTTTATGTTTTTTACCAATTTTTCCTGATTTCGGAGGGGATTCAAACCCAAAACCACCCTCTGGCACCGGCTCTGCATAATTATTGCATAATTTAGTGTAGATCATGGGACCAAGACTATCTCCAAATTCACGAATAACAGTATATTCCTACACTCCCTATACAGCAGGGGGAGCGGGAAAATTAATCTCTATGGGAAAAAGTGTGCTCAGTTAAGTAGGGCACCACTCCTAAAGTATACACGATAGAGTTCTGAATTTTTATACAGTACATTATTACGTATAGCTAAGGGACCTGTTTAAAAATGATATGATTGTTTTGGTTTTTTCAAAAATGTATCCATTTTAATACGAGGTAAAATATCCGCTCGTTATCTAAATAAAGAGGCATTATAAGATTTCGTAAATGTTCGCAAATGTTCGTAAAAATGTACCCATTTTAATAAAATTATTAAAATGGGTACATTTTTGAAAAACCAAAACAGTCATATCATTTTTAAACATGTCCCTTAGCTATAATACTGTACTGTATAAAATTTCAGAACTCTATCGTGTACTATACTTTAGGAGTGAGTGGTGCCCTAAGTTACTTAACTGAGCACACTTTTTTCCCGCTCACCCTGTTAAAAGGATTTTTTTCTTACTTTAAGTGACCGACCCCATTATGGGGAATGATTTATGATGATGAATTATTCGTTTTTCGAATATTATTACTGATCAGGCTCTTCTATTATACATTGTACTCAATAAAAATTAAGATTACACTTTTATTCTCTGATCTCTCCAAATTCTCATTGAACCCTAAAGTTTTACGGAATGTAAAACGATAAATTACTTATTTTAGAACTCTACATAGGTTCTCGTATGATGTGATGGAGTTTAAGAACAAGCAAAAAAAAAGCAAATCAATGTCTTGCCCTGAGATAAAAGTTTACTGCAAAATTTAAAAGCCTCATTGTTATTTTATATGGGTTTCTCGAACAAGAGTACGGACAACTTACTTGACTCCTATAATATAATAGCATTGGCAAGTTATAAGGCGTTGTATACTCATTAGGATAGGGTCGAAGGTTCCACTTCAAAGGAAAAAAGTCGTTTTCTAAAAACACCCATTTTGCTCGCTTTTATGACTATCGATTCCAACTTAAAAACTCGTTTAAATTTTTTCCAATATAAGGTTTTTTTCGCTTCATTATCGAAACAAAAGTTATAATACTCGACTCAGTCTCGAGTAACTTACAGTACTTATATACTGATGTAGCCGAAATTTTTGCAGTCTTATTATAGCACTCCAGTAAGCTGAATTCTTGAGTTTTTGACCGATGACTTACGGTATTTAATAAGGGCGTTATAGGTATAGGTCTATTCACATTTCCTGATTCAAACTTATACTCAAGTCAAGTTCCACACGCTAAAAAGACTTGGTCAATTCTGGGGTAGATTTTAACCCAAATGCTGGGTTATTATGTGGATAACTCAATTGGTCAGACTTAACCCAAATCTGGACTGAACTAGCCCAATTGACTGAGCTAAATTTTGCACATAGCCCAGTCAATTGGGCT
>JAQGBM010001100.1:0-11398 GCA_034698405.1 Symphylella vulgaris | reverse complement strand
TCGGTGCAGTTTTTTCGAAAACCACAAGTCCTAGGAAGTCGATTCTGGTGTCAAATGAAGCAGAAAAACGTCCTCTTAGTCGTAGATATACAGTATAATATGTTTACATAATATTTTGAATACTTTTCGAATTATCTTCGGTTGTTTCATAAATTACTGTTTGTTTAAACATAAAACCACCATGAATCCCTCTTAAAGAACCCTCATACAGGTGGTCTGTAAATCCTGTCCCTTAGGCAAAATTCAAATCTCACTCCGTCGTCGGGTTGGTCGCTTACCGCGACGTTGAAAAAATGAAATCAACAAATTTAATAATCCTCAGTAGATAGACCCCCTTGCTCTATTATATGTACAAATTCAAAGAACTTATATTAATTTAAAATTATTTTCAGAATGCTTCAGTGGTTCCAAGAGAGGGTGTTTGGGACATGAGAGGGAAGAGATTCTACGAAGGCGGTTCCGTAAAGGAAATGGCTGTGGTATGCTTCGATAACCGAACTAGAGAAGATGCAATAAGGTACGATTTAACTTTATTTAAGTGCGTTGCATCACGAATCTAAAGTATCAAGAAAATTGCGAATTTTTTGTCTTTGTGATAGAGTAAACCCTTATTTTATTTTTAATTTTTGGTTCTTAAGTTGTGTAAAATATTCGTGCTTCCATAACTACTAACCTTTGGGGCAGCTTACGTCATCATAGGAAAAAACTTCACAATTTTCTTGATACTTTCATTTTTAACATGAGAATTTCCCATACAGTTAATTGGCGGTCATCCATGATCCAACGACCTTATAATATGGACGCCAATTTTTTTTTCTAGCAATAGATTACTGTTGGTTAATTGGTTTATAAGTAATGGAAAAGTCAGTTTTTATTTGTGTTTGCTTTTTCGATCTTAGACAATTTATGAAGAGTCTTGTCCTGACGGCCCGCGATTTCAACCTGAGTCTTCCAAACGACTTCAGGAGATTGGTAATGATGAGAGATGCTAAAGAAGTTAAGGACGGATTTACAAAACTTGTTAAAGAAATCCCTGGACTTGGAATGATTGTGGTCATTTTACCTGGGAAATCAAATATTTACGGTAATTAAAACTAACATTTCTATTTTTTCCTGCTCATCTCCACATTCCAAGCCCCATCAGTGGTTTAGCTCCCTTTGCCTCTTAATTCGAAAGGTCTGCGGGTTCAAACCCGGCTGATAAAGCTGAAGTAAGAATTTCTGGGTTTAGAGTTTAAAAATTCTTGAAGTGACGGCTCCTTCGGATGAGAGTTTAAACCGAGGTCTTGTGTAGATCCCCTTTATTAAACCATTGCTTCCTGGATCTTATCAATGCATGGGCATTCAATGTTCTCTTTACTGAGAGGACGCTACTGTTCAGTGCTAGTGTAGAATGGGGCCATTCCAAACTTCCTGTGCATTCTACGATGGAAAGAATATTAGAAATGGACAAAAAATGAGTTAATTGGACCGCTGAATGCATAGGAAGTTTGGAACAACCCAATTGCAATACAAGTTACAACTGAACAGTAGCGCCCTCTCAGTAAATTATTAGAAGTTCATTGAATGCCCAGGCATTAAAAAGATACAGGAGACAGTGATTGAACATTAAAGACCCCTCTCATACAGGTCTGTAAATCAGATATTCCTGAGGCAAAGTTTAAATCTCAATACAACCCGTCTTGGCCGTCTTGTCGGGTTATGACCTACGTTGTCAATTACCGCGACGTTAAAAAAAATCAAATTTAACAAGCAAACAAACCTTAGTTTATTTGTTTATTTAACGTCGGCCTAATTCTGCTACTAAGGCTAAACACCGACGCCAGGGGATGAGCCTTCACCACCTTCCTGGGCCAATTTTGCCTCAGGGACAGGATTGACAACCTGTTATGAGGGTTCGTTAATGTGCAGATTTCTATTATACCACCTATAGCTTGGGCTCTATCTATCTAACTTATCATTCGATAAGGTAAGCAGTGTGAACACCCTGTATAATACTCCGCCGTATAACAGATGCACGTGTTCAATGAACTACTTTAACTCTATATGATCGTCAGCATGAAAATACACAAATTTTTTATACTTCAATTATTATAAAAATAAAGTTAATAATAAGGTCGTTAATACCCTGGTTTTTTTTTATTACTGTATTGTATTTATTTCTCCGATTTTATTTAGGTCACAATTATATTATTATTCGATATAAAATATATAGGTAAATGGTAATTGATTTATTTAAAATGATATTTCAGAAAATAAAGTACAATGTTTTCACTCTTCACGTAGACTATCGCAGCTGCAATAGGCTATATCTATACCTTTTAATACACACCAGTTGACTTAATTTCTTATACAAAGATACATTTTCAGCAGTTCTAATATTCATAATTCCTTTGGTATGATTTTAAAAACAGTAGTAGGCTAAGTCTTGTCAGTGGCCGAGAAAGCTGGAGCATGGCATTCTACTAGGCGTAATTGGATCCGTATGGTACAGGACCGAGTACAGGACCCGGGTTCGAATCCCAAATAATCCCATGTTGGTTTATAAAAGTTGGCCGGATAGTTTTACCATGCAAGGCCAGTCCGGCCCTGCGTGCCCACTGCCCAGAGCAAGAGTATGATCGGAGCCCTTCTCTTTCCGTTATAGATATATAGGAAATAGACGACGCGCTACGGACTTATATTAAGCCACTGGGCTCCAATTAAGTTATTTATTTAATGAATATTTATGAAGCTGGGGTCTTTAACGTGCGGATGGAGCAATGCCCTAAAACTCAATAAAATTCTTGTCCCCCGCATTAACCCGGGTACCTACTGTCTGACCACGATGTTAAGAGAGTTGAAAACCATATAGGGTAGCATGGGTTTCAACTCTCTTAACATCGTGGTCAGACAGCTACCGACTTAGCCACTATGACTCCTATTTATTTATTTAATGTTTATTTATACTCCCTTCGTTACGGGAGGCATATTTCCAAATCATACCCATTTTAGCAACCGGAGTTTTTTAACCAATCACGTGCGCTGGTTATTCGTTACTGGCAATTAGCCAATCAGCTCACGTTAGCACCTCGTATAAAATGCAGCAAAATCAAGTCATATTTATGGCTTAAAAACGCACAATTCTTTAATTATACTACTAGCAATCTACAACTAATATGTTGTATAATTAAAGAATTGTGCGTTTTTAAGCCATAAATATGATTTATTTTTGCTGCTTTTTATACGAGGTGCTAACGTGAACTGATTGGCTAATGGTCAGTAGCGAATAACCAGCGCACGTGATTGGTTAAAAAACTCCGGTTGCTGAAATGGGTATGATTTGGAAATATGCACCCCGGTCCATAAACTAGAACCTACACGGGACGGAAGGGTATAGGGCCCGAGACTTACGGCGCCATCGCCTAGCAGAATACCATGCTCCAACTGTCTCGGCCACTCCACCATCCTCATTCTATTATATTTTATACAAATTTTGAAAACTCCTGAAAGGAAACAGACTCTAAATGCGGCCACATACGGGTACATGCCATCTTTCTCATGCTCTTTAGCGACAAAATTTCGGCCCGTATTTTGGCAATTTTGATGCTGAAGAGCTTGAAGGATGAATTTTTACATACTGCAGTATGTAAAAGTGCATCCTTCAAGCTCTCCAGCATCAAAAATGCCCAATTTTTGGCGTGTTTATTTCCCGTCTGTGTCCGTCTTGAAAACGGCCACTCACTGGCAATAAAATTGCCAAGAAAAAATGTGTCTCCCGATTTCAAAGAATCAGTCAAATATCATTTACTTGCAAAAAATACTGTACGGGGTAATAGCGCGTTTTTGGTTCCTTCTAAAAACCTAATCACACGAGCGGTTTTTCCAGTGGTTTTAGCCGTTGCGGCGTGATATCACGTGGTAACTTATTATTGGACAAAAAAATCGCACGTAGCCTACTTTTGTGGCCAATAAAACCACGCGATTTCATACAACAGCGGCAAAAATTGCTGAAAAAACCGCAGGTTTTAAGGTTGCCATCAAACCGTAAAAAATGTGTTTCGTTGTAATATTCTGAAAACGAATGAATCAGACCCTACACTATTTTGCTTGATGCAGCTGTCTAGCGATGCATTACATTTTCACCTTTTTTATCAATGCAGTCCCTCCGAGTACCTGTACAAATATGACTAAAATCTTATTTAAACATGGATGTGGCAAATGCTTTTATTAAAGCAAATAAAAAATATTGTATCTTCTTCTTTTCCCTGTAGGGAATCTGAGTACACTCTCTTTATGGCGGGATTGAAAGTGAACCAGAGAAATGCCAAACTTTTTAACAACGTCGGCCATGCATTAGAATCAATGCACCGGTACGAAGAGGCACTTTACTACTTCCAGAGGGCCGTACAGTAAGTAAAAATTTTGCTGTAATAAAAATTTAGAGTATCTTTTATAAAGAGTACGACTTACGCTTGGTGTAACGTTCAACTACATTGCTAACTTGTACTTGACTGCTTTATTTGGTACCATGGTCTGTCAGAATCTGGCAAGTTACAAGTTTCTTTCACACGTTATGAGATACGGTAGGTTAACTTTTATCATCCGTAGGTCTGTTGAAAGAGTGTGAGAAATCAAAGGAAACATTTCGCAACACTCCTGACTTCCATAATTAGGGAAACATCTCGACCTAGGCAATAGGGATTTTAAGTTATAAGCAGAATTAACGACATTACATAAACCAGACAAACAGTCCACTCTGGCCAACTAATTATGTGAACCAACTTAATATAAATAATGTACTATGATGCATAAGACCTTAGACCAAACAGACACCAGGGAAGCGAAGAAGTCACTGCCAGGACGCAGTATAAAGCATGATTGCGAGTTTTAGTATACTGTATATAGTTTGAGAAATTGTATACCAAATTGATGAGATTATTTCCGTAGACATCATGCATTTTCAGGCGTTTCTTACGGGGACCTAGTAGAAATGTGCTGTTTTTTTTTTGTTATAGTTTAGGCTAAAAACGACCATCTTGGAGGGGGGGATGATAAAGAGGTCTGCACAAGACATAACTTACCACTATATCCAAAAGTATAGTAGGGTTGGATAAAATGTGTAAATGAGCATGATTGTGACAGTAACAAAACTTTGTTTGCTGTATCTGTACGAGAAAAGTTTACACAAGAACTTTATTTTTTGTTCGGAAACACAACACCCGAAAAACGTATCAGAGAAGCTGCTGCTTCTAGACAAAAATTCGCGTTTGTTTGCTCGTGACACGTCACGTGTGTGTTAATGCACGTGTCATCATCCCGCGCTTTGTGATGCTGTTTGCACAGACTTATTCGAAAGGGAGAGAACGAAAAACCGGAACAACCTTTTTCAATCGTGACTTGGCAATTCTGACCATTTTGTACTTGCATTTACTGAATAATGTAATTATACGAAACCCCCAAAAAATCTGTCCCAATGAGGAAATTTGGGTTTTGGGGAATTTTGTGGTTAGTTTTAGGTCCTATACTAAGCTATACCACCTCAGGAACTATAAGGGCTAGAGACATGGTTTTGGTGTCATATCGCTATTCTAAGTTCTACTACTACCCTTAGCTTATACCCCAATCCGGGAACTTTTTGGATTTGCCTATTTCCTTTTACTTTTGGTACCTTTAAACTCTGGAACTATAAGGCAGTGGCGGAACTACTACCACCGCAGCCACCACAGTTGCGGTGGGGCCCACTCAGACTTCAGGGGCCCACTCAGGCTTGAGGGGCCCACAGCCACAGATTTCTTAGGCAAAATGTCTGAAATGCTTCAAAAACAAGTAAATTTCTTTAAAAATTTTTCGCCTCCGCGATGGGTTGATTTCGATCAAAAATGTAAGGAAAATGCAATAATTTTACATTTTACCCAAAAAATATTCGCCTCCTGCTGACCCATGTGTTCATTTAAATCAGGGGTGCTCAACCTGCGGCCCGCGAGATTCTTTTTAGTGGCCCCCGCGATACATAGTGAATTTATAGAAAATACTATATTTTACTCAAATTTTGTAAAGGTTTTCAACGTTTGACTTGTTTCTGAAAATTTTTTGCCTCCGGCGGTCCCAATTTACCAAAATTACTCAATTTCACCTACCGTAATTAAAAAAAAAAATCAAAAATTTTCACAAAAAAAATCAAAAGTTTGGCGCTCAAAATTTACCACAATTACTCAATTTCACCTAATTTTCAAACAAAAAAAATCAAATTTTTTCGCCTCCGGCGGTCCCGATTTATCAAAATTACTCCATTTCACCACATAAAAAAAACCTTAAAAAAAGAAAGAGAAAGAGTTGTGTCTGGTGTGTAAAAATGATGTGGCCCGCGGAGGTTTTCGGAAACCTAAATTTGGCCCGGGTACAAAAAAGGTTGAGCACACCTGATTTAAATATTATGGAAGAATGCATTCACTGTAGATTATTACCCTACCTAAAAAAATTCCTCTCAGTGGGGGGGGGGGGTAGGGGGTAGGGAAGGGGGGTAGGGGGCCCCGTGAGATTTCTTGCGGTGGGGCCCACAATTTGAATTTCCGCCACTGCTATAAGGGCTAGCTAGAGACATGGTGTTGATGTCATTTTGATCCTCTAACTATAACCTTAGCTTATATCATTATCCCAGTCCGGGAAGTTTTTGGATTTTCCAATCCCGAGGTCGCACACAGACATACAGACACTGTGACAGACGAAAATTTGCACGTTAATATAATAGGATTTCAGCATTAAAAGTGTACGTACAAGCATACTATCATTTCTATGCATATTCTACAATGCTAAATATTTTCTAATTTCTTCCCCTTGAAAACGTAATGTTAGTAATTCCATTGAAATCGGTTTATCTTATCTTCTACAAATCTGCTTAAAATTCTCCTGCCACTATAATAGGCTATAACAAACTTTCTAACGTACATTAAAATAATACTTCGATTGTTTTAAATTGGGTTTTCTTTCAAAGTTACATTGAAATTAACAAGAATAGAACATATAGAAAGAGTAATATAAGTTAAGTATACACAGTATTATTCAAGCCGAAAAATTTTATCAACGAACAATGTTATGTGATTGCATGCAATAAAAGTAAAGACTATTATTTCTTTTTCAATAGAATCAATATACAAACATATAATTTAATTATTTTTTCTTATATATTACATTGTTCTAAATTTACATTCGGTATTTTATTATTAAAATCTTGCATTGTTTCGAAATTCGAATGCTTTTGCTCGAGCGAGCGTGACTTTAACCGAAAAAGGAAAACCACGAGATTTTTTAAATAAGAACAAAAACTTAATTTGTTTCTCAATAGCAGCTGTCGAATAAAAAAAAAACCTCTTAGTCACCTTTTTTTCAATAAAATACAGGCAATATCTTAATATTTTGTAAACGTGCAAACACACTAAAAAAGTTAATATACAAAATAATCATTATAACAATGATTGGCAGCGTCAGAAAATCGTGCTTTATATCCCCGAGCCATTATTAACGTTTTGTCGTGATGTTTTTGAAGAAAACAAAAAGCACAAATTGCAAGCAGGAATATATCAAGGAGTGTGTTACTGGTGTTGTAGTGCACATCAAAATCAAGCAGGAAAATAAAAATTTCAAGCAAAATTTGGACAAATTACGAGGTAGAAATCAGCTGGACCAATTTTCACCAAAATAGCTCTTGCACTTCAGCACAATGTTACCAAACCTTTTATTTACTCTCTATGATTATACAACATTCTCGAAAAACGTTTGGTTTGGTAATGGTGTTTCGCACAAAGTGAAATTTCCATTCATATGGTTCCACCTTGCGGAACAAATCTTAAAAACGGATTGGCCGAAAATTTTAAAATTGGTGCCATTTGAAAGCTGAATAAATTTAGGGGTGCACGATCTATTTTCAAGCTTCAAGCTTTATTCAGTGAAAAGTTATAAATTTTCAAATGCGGTAATTTAGAAAACTGAGCAAAAGTGCTGGACCGTCCTCTTAACGGTGGTCAAAACATTTATTTTGGGAATGTAGTATATTATGTTACGGTGATACAAAAGTATCTTATTTACTCCGTATATAAAAAATTATCAAAAATTTATTGTAAAAGTTAAAAAAAATTACCATTACAGTAATTCATTTTAAAAGACTATTATTTGTAACAGCCTCTAGGAAATATTAAAGTACTTAATAGAATAGGGTGATCTCATGTGTCTGAATAAATTATTTTCGTTAAAAAAATTTCTTTTTATTTTATTGATCCTCTAAAGATTGGAAATATGATGACATGTTGATGGAATTTAGACTAATTTTCTTATGTAAATTATAATATTATTTACCTTTCAACTAATTATTATTTTGTAGAAAAGTTAATTTAATTCTTGAAATCGATTATTATTTTTATTTTATGTAATAAAATGCTTTATTGCTTTAGTACAGGTAGCGGATTGTGTAGTAGACTACCGTATTGAATTAACAATTTAAATAAATCATGTTATTATACCCTATTCTGTAAGTACTTGAAGTAACCATAAGCTTTACAAATTTTAACACACATTATTTATACTTTAAAAACATAAAATCGTAATCATTTGGCCCATCATTTATCGAAATACTCCTCTGACCCCAAATTAATTTTTGGAAGGTCAGATGTCATAACCAGGCATTGTAAAAAATAAATCCTCAGTATGAGTATTTTCAATAATAAGTTAGGCTATATCACAGGTTTATCACAAAAAATATATATTATTTCGACTTTCTTTTTCTTTCGAAATCGAATAAATGGTTTAACATTTTTATAAAATAAATAATTAATAATATTAAAGAAATTTGCGAAAATAGCGTTATAAATTTGCTTAGTTCATTTTTATCGGGGACGACGTGAAACGATTTGTCAATTACAAATACTGTACCGGATTGTAGCGAGAATGAGTCAGCTGACGATGGTAGCGATAAGTAGGTGAAGTCTACTGTTTGCTGGTCGTTCCTTTATTTTGTACAGCACTCCCTACAATGCAGCTATTTACCTGAAAATAGAGGACAAAAGTGATTATTATTTTGGTCGCTTACTAAATTTAAGAGGGCTCCTTTTTTATTTTATCTTTCAATATACAATAACCAATAGATATACAGTTATTGTAGTAGTGAATTACCCGGTAATTTCATAAATTTACATATTCTAAACATGCAAAAGGATCACGATTTCACGAAAAAAAAATTTTTAATTTCTGTTGCAACGAGAAATCCAATTTCTTTTGAAAACTATTCAACCGATTTTTATAATTTGCAGAAAAATAAATATTTTCTTTTTTAATTATTTTGTTTTACTTTCTTTATAATGAATAAAATTTTGAAACCAAAGCGGCGTATAAGCCTTGCATCAATAAAAGACAGCTCTAACTACTAGTTAAAACGTCACTATCTGTTTTGCTAAGTTCACATCCACCGCGTCGCGTCAACGCAAAGAATGGTTTTTGCTTCGTAATTTCGTAACCCTTGGACGAATATGGACATATTATACACCGCAAGATTTGTCTTGAAAAGACCTTTTCGAATACGTAAAAATATTAGGGGTTACTGCATTAAATATAAAGATATTTGAGAAAAACTGAAATTACGCGTTCGATTGAGTTTTTCCAAAATATCTTTATATTTAATGCAGTACCCCCCTAATATTTTTACGTATTCGAAAAGATCTTTTCAAGATGGATCTTGCGATGTATCACATGTCCATATTCGTCCAAGGGTTACGAAACGCCGATGCAAAAACCATTCTTTACGTCGACGCGACGCGCCCGATGTGAACTTAGCATTAGTGTTATTATCTACTGTTGATAGTATACATACAGGTTGTTTCATTCTTTTTGTGTAGACAACATTGTCGACGTTTGGTTGGGCGCCAAGAGCAAGGAATACGAAAACGATGACGGTAAAATGAGTATCGATTTCTTTTGGGAGCGATACGGCGGAATCGTCTACTGGAGAAAGTTGACCCGGAAGGACAACAAGGAAAAAGTCAAGGTCATAGGCCTATGTCTACGTCACACCCCACAAGGAGCTGACGGCAAAGGCGCGGACTGCGCGCTCAAAAAACGCGTCGTGTGCGAAACTTATAATGATTGGATGGAAGTCGAGCGAATATCAAAGTGATTTAACTCTAGACTTCGCCACTTGGATCGCTACAGTCGCTAGTAGTATCAGTACGAGTATATCTACCCATAATTTTGAATAAAACCTAACTTTCCATGTATTGAAATAAGTATAATTGTAAAAATACGGATTATTTTATGTTCCTTTTTAAATAATAGGCTAATAGTTTTAATATTTTTTATGTTGGAACTGCACACATTTAGAACCGCGCACAGGTCGCAAAACGGCATTGGAAGATTTCAGGTAGTTACCTAGAGAGAATGGCCAACCTACGGGCGCTCTGACATATGCGCCATTTTGACTCCACTTTTCTTAGGGTCCTAAAAGATGCCTCGTGGGTGTTGGGGGCTATTACTGGTTTATATTATTAATATTATGAATTTTGATAATGTAAAACCGGGTAGTAGCTTTTAGTATTTGCGGGGCATCTTTTAGGACCCTTCTGAAAAGTGGAGTCAAAATGGCGCATATGTTCAGAGTAGTTGCCTGTATTAGAGAGAGAACGGACACACTCACATATCCGCCATTTTGCCCCTATTTTAGGAGGGTTCTAAAAGATGCCTCGTGATTGTTGGGGGCTATTACTTGGTTTTATATTATCAATATTACGAATATTGATAATATAAAACCAAGTAATAGCCCAAAACACCAACGAGGCATCTTTTAGGACCCTCCGAAAAGTCACGGCAAAATGGCGCCCTGTGCAGTTGTCCGTTCTCCCTCTAATACAGGCAACTAGTTCAGAGGTAACTAATTTCAGGTCGCTAATTAAAGCATGCTAAGACCGTGCATTACAACCTTTTCTCCTTAAAAAATTGAGAAAAAAAAAAAGAATTGTGGAATTTCTATCTGCCAGTGATAATTATTTATATCACTTTACAGATTTTTAAAACTAATATTCTTAATTTGAACTGTACAACGTAAATTGCCATTGGAAAGCCAGTTGCAGCGTCGTTCCTGTCAATAACGTCCGCACTAGACAGGTCGAGACAGGTGGCGCCCCATTGGCAACATGATCTACATTCTATTGTCACAAAGTATGTCGTGTGTGGTCAGTACTAGGATGGGTGTTCTGTTCCACGACCATTTCATTAGGCCCATAGGCCTATCCCTCGAGTTATAGAGTCCAAATGGACTGAAAGACTCAGATAAAACCAGAAGTGGATAAAGAAAGAGTGCATGCGTATCATAATACACAGCCGCTGTCGCATGTTCGGAACGCCTAAGAGGAACGGGAATTGTGTCGATGTGCGTGGT
>JAQGBM010001099.1:0-11409 GCA_034698405.1 Symphylella vulgaris | reverse complement strand
TTAGGCCTATCAGTATCCCACGCATTTTGGTTAAAAACACACCCTTAAGCATGAAATATTATTACATAAATACCATAAACCAGTATTAGGAACCATTATTCATTATTGAAAGCTTTTTCAACGATAGGAATTATGAAAACTTTGCGATTTTAATAAAAATTAACAAGAACAAACCTTACCTTTTTCACGCAAATATCACAATGAACAGGAAACGGAAGTACCGCAAGGGGGTGACCATAAATGGTCATCTCTTCATTTCGAAAAAAAATGTAATCAATTAAAAAATTACGTGAAATTGTTATTTATTTTCCTTGCTCTTCAAAATGAATTAATTTATTCTCAAGTTCATTACAATTTACTTCTGAAGGAACACAGAAGCTTTGATTTATTTTAATAAACGGTACGAATGACTTTATACTTGATCTTCCATGCCCCTTTCCTCAGAGAGATGGTGTTTCATAATTTTTGCACATGATGTTGTAATTTTTTCACTTTGATCATTATAAAATGCGTTTGTTTCTATGAAATATTAATTAGATTGACTAATCCTTCAGCTCTAAATATATTTGTAAGTATGTTAAAGCTTGTTAATCCTCGATAGGTAATTTATTTCATTGGTAGACATGCTGATTAGTGATTATGATCATGGATACACTCACAGGCGGTAACCATGGCTCTTTCTTGTGTTTCAGATTTTAATGTAAAATCGTTCGTATTCAGTTATGATCAAAGAAAATGCAGATGGAATCCAAGGAACGATTAGCACTACTTCAAAAAAATACCAAAAACATAAGGAATGTCTGTATCCTTGCCCATGTCGATCATGGCAAAACAACCCTAGCTGACACACTGATAGCTAGTAATGAAATAATTTCTCAAAGAAGCGCTGGCCTAGTACGATATTTAGACAGCCGTGTAGATGAACAGAAGAGGGGAATTACCATGAAATCCAGCTCAATTTCCCTGCACCACCATTTCAAGGGTGAGGATTATCTAATTAACCTTATTGATACTCCTGGCCACATTGATTTTTCAAGTGAAGTCTCAACAGCTGTTCGCATCTGCGATGGAGCTATTGTCATAGTAGACGTAATAGAAGGAGTTTGTGCTCAGACACAACTAGCACTTAGACAAGCTTGGCAAGTTAGTTTACACCCTGTTTTGGTTATAAACAAGATGGACAGACTGATTTTGGAATGGAAGCTAAGTCCTGATGAAGCTTACCTCCATTTACAGAAAGTTTTAGAACAGGTGAATGCCTGTATGGCCGAACTCTTTAGAACAGAAGTATTTGGTAATGCAGAAGAATCAGTAGACACAAATGAACAGCTGAGCAGTACCCCAGCTGAAATAAAATCCTACAATTGGATTTCTGAATTAGAAGATGCTGATGATTCAACATTGTACTTTTCCCCAGAGGCTGGTAATGTGGTATTTGCTTGTGCAACTGATGGTCTTGGTTTCACAGTAAACTGCTTTGCCAGCATGTATGCAAAAAAACTACAACTTGGGGCTGATGAGCTTAGAAGCAAAATGTGGGGAGATTTTTACATAACCAAGAAAGATGGTGTTTCCCAAATCCTGCCTGGGGCAAAATCTAAAGGCAAGAAGACTTTGTTTACTCAAATCATACTAGAAAATATTTGGCAAGTTTATGATACTTTTGTTGAAAAAAAAGATTTCACAATGATAGAAAAGATATTTAACTCAGTAAATTTAAAGGTAACACCATTGATACTTAACCATAAAGATCCTAAGGTAAAACTCAGAACTCTTTTTCCTAACTGGCTTCCTCTTTCAAGGGCTGTTCTTGACATGATTTGCGAAAATATTCCTGCTCCAACTAATGTCACTGAAAAAAGGATAGAAAAGTTTATGTCTGCTAAGCTTTGCAGGTTTGACTCCTTACCAATTCAAACACAAAATTTGAAAAATGATTATCTTAAATGTAGTTCAGATGACAGTGCTCCTTTGATAGTCTGCATCTCTAAAATGGTCGCTGTTGATAGAAAGGATTTGCCTAAAAAGAATGATAAAAGTTTTACATCAAGTGTTGTAACTGAGGAAGAAATTGCACGCAGGAGAGACTTGATAAGACAGAATAGAGAACATAAAATAGATGAAAATGATGAAGACCAAATTGTGCAACAACTGGAAGAAGTTAACACCACCACAGAAGAAGAAGAAGGTGATGTTTTTGTAGCCTTTTCCCGAGTTTTTAGTGGTACTTTACGAACGGGCCAATCTGTATTTGTGCTAAATGCAAATCATGACCCTGCCAAGGTTGCTGTGGAGTTGTCCGAGAAAGGTATGAGTTTTCAGGAAGCCACACCTGATCGATTACCGGATGATCCAAGATGCGTTGTAATATCCGAACTGTTCATCATGATGGGTAGGGAACTTTTATCTGTCAAAGAAGTTCCTGCAGGAAACATTTGTGCAATTTTGGGATTAGAAGATTGTGTTCTTAAGACGGCTACTTTGTCAAATAATTTGGCATCCCCTGCCTTCACTGACCTTACCCAGCAAGTAGTACCAATTCTGCGAGTTGCAGTAGAACCTGAAAATCAAAGGGACATGCCGGTTATGATATCTGGTTTAAAACTTCTCAACCAAGCTGATCCATGTGTCCAAGTAAGAGTACAGGAAACTGGGGAATATGTTTTGATAACAGCGGGAGAAGTCCACTTGCAGCGATGTTTGGATGACTTGGAACAGAGGTTTGCTAAAGTAAAAATTAACGCTTCTTTGCCCATAGTAACATTTCGTGAAACGGTAGTACCTCCTCAGCTAAACAGCAAGAAAAAGGAACTAGGGTTAGTAAGAATTAAAATGTCAGAAAAGTTGTTGCATTTAAAACTGCGAGCCGCTCCTTTACCCAAAGCCGTAACATCCATTTTGGATTCCAATACCAGTTTACTAAAAGCTTTGGATACTTATAATATCGAAGCTTTACAGGGCAGAAGACAAGGGCAGAAGGTACAATCAACTCTGAGCGAAAAGACCATATGTGCTTTATTAGATATGAAAAATAAATTAAATATGGCCTTTAATGAAACCAACGACAGCGAATGGAAAAACTGCGTCGACCAGATCTGGTGTTTTGGTCCTAAAATGTGCGGCCCTAATATTCTCTTATGCAGAGCAGCATCGTACAAGCGCCCTTCAATTTGGCCCAGTACCGAAAATGATGTTTTAAATACCGGTACTTTAGAATATGACAATAGTATAATTAGCGGTTTTCAGTATGCCACAAAATCAGGTCCACTCTGCGAAGAACAAATGATGGGTGTATGTTTTATCTTAGAAGACATTCTTTTGCTACAAGGCGAAGAGAACGGTTTTGATACTGCCAACACCGCAGACTTGGATAGTTATTCGTTCATTGTTTCATGTACGTACAGCGAATTGGCCGGTTCTCTATCTGGTCAAGTAATATCTAGTGTAAAAGAAGCTTGTCGAAAAGCTTTCAAGGCAATGCCGATGAGGTTGGTGACTCCCATGTACAAATGTATAATCAGCGTGTCAACTGAAGCTCTGGGTCGTGCCTATGCAGTACTTGACAAGAGGAAAGGCCGGGTGGTAAACCAATATCTTATTGAGGGTAGCCAGATTTTTCAAATAGAAGCCGAACTTTCCGTAGCTGAAAGCTTCAATTTTGTTTCGGAGTTGAGGAAGCAGACTAGGGGTAGAGCCATGCCGCAACTGTATTTTAGCCATTGGGAAGTGATTGAAATGGATCCTTTCTGGGAACCAACGACTGAGGAAGAGTACGAGATATTTGGAGAGAAAGGCGATTCAGTAAATCGAGCTCGGGAATATCTCGATGCAGTTCGTCGAAGAAAAGGTCTTCACGTCGAGGAAAAACTGGTAGAATTTGCAGAAAAGCAGAGGACAATTTCCAAAGGCAAATAAAATTATTAAACTTTTTAGTCAAATATTTAGATTATTACAGCTGTCAGTAAATAAACAAATTACCTTATTCCGAATATAAGGCGACCTTTTTGGTAATTTAAAAAAAAATGAAACATTTTGGATTTGGGGGATCGCCTTATTAATTCGAGTTGCCGTATAATACATTCGGAGCAATACGTTATGTTATTATCCTATTAATGGAGTATAACCAACTTTTTGGATAGCCTATATATTAAAAATTTCTAATTTTCAAGATACGATTTTAACTTTCAGAAAAAAGTTTCCCAAAATTTGAAAATAAATTTCACAAACATTTTTCAAAACGAAAATAAAGCTGTAAATTTGCAAAATTATTTCAAAAAATTGATGTACAGTAAAAATAAAATAAATTATTTTGACAAAATTTTTTTTTTTTTTCCTTATGTGAAATTATAGTTGAATCTTGTGTAGGCTTATATAGGTTAATTTTAATAGCCTAGGATTTTCAAGGTAAATTAAGAGAACCCGACCGATACGAGGGTGTCTACTGAAAGTGATTTCTAAACTTCCAGGTTTTCCAGGATGGTTTTTATAAAAAGTTCCAGGTATATAGAGAGGGGGCGGTAGGCCCCCAGTTTTCCCCGCCGGAGGGGAAAATTTTTTATGCCAATTTTTTTAAAGCCTATTTTCGACCTTTTTAACAGTATAATACTTTTCACTGGATTCGAACATTTTTGAAAATAGGCTATACAGATTAAATTAAAGATTTTCCGAATTAGGAAACTTCCAGAATATTAATTTCCAGGTCGTTTTTAATTTCCATGATATTTCCAGGCCAGTATAGACACCCTGAATAAACATATTTGATTTCCATTACCGTAATTGCTCAATCTAATCTCATTTATCCACTCCGTACTTTTTTTTTCATGGTCCCTTCCGATTATAAAAAACGTAGTGAAAAGTGCAATATCATTATTGCTGAAATTCGGCAAACTGTCGTATACGAGGGTGGGACAAGTTGCTGTATTTTGCTAAATGGCGATCTAAAACTAAATAGGCCCACTCGTACAGCTCAAGAATATGCTTTGATTTGATCCTGAATTTATTTTGTCACCAACCGATTTTAATGAAATTTTTTAAAATCGTATAAATTAAGTGAAATCGTTTGATTTTCGACCATTTAACCAAATCGAGGCTCGAGCAAAATACCTCAAAAGTTGAGGTATTTTGCTCGATAATGAGGTGACATGGACATCTTGAAACGTCGCGTTTAAAATATTGTAATCAACGATTTTATGCTTGAACTTCATAGTTCATTCTTTACCATATAGCCTATTTTACCCATAATAAAATGCAAAATTCGCTAACATTCATTTTTTAGCTATTTGTCATGTGATGTTTAGCCGTCATTGAACGTAATACAGTAATTCTGTTCTAAAATTCCTGCCTAAAATTGTGGGATTTCTCCACAGATTCATGGCCTGGAGTCAATTTGGATTCTTTTAAAATGAATAACTAAACCAATTTCGAAACAAAAATTGTTACGATGTTCAAATAAAGTAGAGAAAAATTTACGGTGCAAAGCCAAAAATTTTTATGGCATTTTGCAAAGCACCAATAGGTTTCAATAGTGAAATTTAGTTACAGGTTATTTAAAACTAAATTCGTTATATCGGTTATAGCGAAATAAGGATATAAGGAAGTTAAATAAATTTCTTTATAACCGGTTTCGCTTTCGACTAAATTTACATAAGCTTATACAGTACTCGGCATAATATACTCAAAAACTAAAACAATTCTACTACAGGGCCAGGCTTCTGGGAGCTTCTACTATGCTTGAAATATGAGCACGTTACCGTACTTATTTCGTTATAAACCATTGTCCTAGGGATAGTCAGCATGATTCCTGAAATTTGTTGCGTCGTTTTCGCCAGGCCTAATATAATGCGATATAATAAGAAAAGACAATCGTTTACTTTTTTCCCAAATTTATTTCTCGTTCGAGTACATTACATTTTTGTCTTACATATTTACTTGAAGAGCCTTGAGAGTATGATTCAGCTAGAAAGAGGAAAAGAATAAAGATAAGTTTCTGAAATGAACTGAACAATTTAGAAATATAAAGTTCAAGTAGATTACCTCTTCAAATTTGTGTATCTGTCTTATGAAGAAATCTCCATATCGACGGGCTACTTTCGTATCGGCGATATGAATCATATCCTAAACAAATTTAATTTATCAATTAGAGAATTGATTGCCATAATAATATTGATATTAGCGACGATTTTTAAAAATATTAAAACTTACTCTGTCAATGTAGAAATCCACTTCCGATCCAGACTGGAATTCTCCTTCTAAACCTCCAGTTCCTCTGATCCAAACAACGTTCTTCATTTTATGCTACAAAAAAATATTTTAAATATTAAAGCAATATAAAAACATAGCCAAATGAATTCATTAAATTATTGTACTGTACGGAGTATAAAAAAAATTAATACCTTGAAGCACAGAAGGCATGATCTGAATTCCTCTTCATTCTTCAGAAAAAAAAAAAAGGAAGTACAAAATTATGTTTCGTGCAGACATACAATAATTTTGTCCGTATTTTAACTTACCATATCCAAGAACGAAGCCAGCTTTGAAATGGGCATTGTTGTGTACAGCTTCAAGTAACTTTAATATGAAAAATGTATTGATATTATATTACTGTATTATTAACTCATGAAAAACCTTCGCCTTTTAAAATATTTACCTGCGAATTGTTGGAATAATTAACTGCTGACGTACTTCATCCATGAAGACTTTGAGTTGAAGATTAAACGGCTCCTATGGATTTATTGAAAAATAAATTGAGTACTGCTAAATCTACCCAAGATTCATAGGTTAGACTACAATATTTACCATGTGAAAACTAGAGTTAGCTGGAGCAGTATCGTAGCAAGGTGACGTAGGTGACAAAAATTTGGGACAGGCAAACGAAAAGCTTGTCTCAAATTCGGGCTGGTCACCCCTCTGCATTCTCATCATTCTTTCTCCATACTTCTCTCTCAAATATTGGTGTACGTTTTCGTCGATTCTTTGAGGATGCAGAACGAGACAAATGGCCAAGAGGGTGTACATCTGCTCAGTCTGCTTGCTGATCTGAAAGAGTTTCATAATATTTGAGATGAAACTTTACCTTTACATATTCCTGTGCAATTTTTACAAACCTGGTCATACTGATAAGCTTTTTGCTGATAGATCTGCTTGGTGCGTTGAATGTAGAGTAGAATATTGGAGAAAGTTCGAATTGCGTCAGAATACCTACGCATCATCATGTAAGCAAAGCCCACGTAGTAGCAAGTAGTGATTTGGCAGGCAGGCACTCGAGCATACAAACTCTGGGGGAATAACATTGTTTTTACTAAACCACCTTTCTGTATAAATTACCTAATTTTCAATTACTTTTTTATGCAATTCAATGTTTTCCAAAACTTTGACAGCTTGGTAGTAGTCGCCCAGAAGAGAATGCAGCCTCAAAAGTCCAACAACGCTAGAATAACCCAACATCTTGTAGAGTGGCTGACAACCAAACTCGCCAGCAACCGTATCAGGGTTCCCTGTAGAATTCCAGTCATTATTACTTAAGTTGCTAGTGAATATAATTTCAGTTTAATACTGTACCTCCATTAGCATAAACTTCCAGTTGTTGATTAATGTTGGACTTGTCAATCAAGGAGTGAAGAACGTTGAGAACACTCAAGACGTTCCAATACTGAAACAAAGTTGGTTTAATTAATTTATTTGTTCTAGTATTCTCGTTTCTTAAAATCCTATTTACCTTGGGATTATGCCTCAATACTTCAATGTCTTCCTCTGTTTTCTTGTTTAAATTACTTCGAAACTGACAGAAAGACTGGAACTATATAAAGAAAAATTATGTACGGTAAGTGAAATTGATATTAGTTAAGAATTTGGTCAATTATTTACTGTTTATAGAAATGAAAATAAAATGAACTCACTTGATAAATAAATTCGTCAATAATATCCCAAAGCCACTGATTTGGGAGTTCCAATTGAACAGGAGCAGATGCACCTATGATAAGAAAAAATACTTAATGATTATTATTCGAAGATCAAAATACAGGTATTAAAAATTATTATTATTTTGGACTTCTTACTTAAGATAAAGTTGAAAAGGTTACAATAATTGGAGTAAGAATCGAATCTTTGATCCAATGTTGGGCCACCCTAAATAATATAAAAAGAACATTAATTATTAAAATCTACTTGTGGACTTTAATATGATGTATGCCAGGTAAAATATATTTCTACCATATACTTACAGATGATGAAGCATAAATATGGCGATAATACAGTTCTTTGTAGAGAATCAAGAAATCAGCATCTAATTTAGAAAAAGAAAACATGTATTTATTAAATAATTCAAACATATTATAGTCATATACTGTATGCAGTGAAAGTGCTTACCATTTTGAACATACTGTGCAATTTCCTCAGCTTCGGGCCAAGCTGTGTTTTTAAAGTACCTGTCTGTTAGTTTTGCAAACCTAATAAATTTAAGCATAACACATAATTTAAATTAAGTTTTGAAAGTTACAAAAAAAAAAAAGATTTAAAAAATTCAAATCTCATAGACTTACGTATTTTCATAATGGTTCTGGATTTCAAACACATTCTGTTCTCTTACAGCTTTATGGAAGTAGGTAAGAAAGCTCTTTACTGGGTCAGGAACTTTGTACTGACTGAAAGTTCTATCATAATCATCTGGTCTTACTTCTGCTGAAAATGAATATTAAGTTATTACTGAATTAGATAATAGATATCGACCACCAGCTCCTACCAATTAATTTAATCTATTTTGTTGCATATAAAAAAATATAAAATAAAACATAGGGATTACATAGTCTCAGGGATAACAGAATATAATTATGTAAAACAAAACAGGTCAGTGTCCAGACTACTTGCAATCCCTAGCTAGCATTATAATCATTAGCCTACTTGTAGTGTAGGTTAAAATGAATAAATTATTATTATTATTTACCCTCACGGAATCCATAATTAGTAGTAACTTCAGCCTGAAAGAAAGAAAAGTGAATTAAACTATAGTCTTTATCTACATAATTATTCCATTTATTAAGGATTAAGGAGTATCATTGCCCCATATGCATGATTCCCAGAACAGTGTGTTTACTTGGCATCATGGCATCTAACGTGTGGGAAGTGGACAATTTTCGCATCCCCATTAAAATGGTTCAACCCAACGTATATGCAAATTTTTGATTGTCAAACATTTCACAACTATAATAATAGTTAGTTAGCCTAAGTAACTAGTTTTGTAGATTTCAGTCCCATCGAAAATATTTTGTAAAAGTTATGGCTAATAAAGAAGAGAGGCATCGAAAATCTAAATGTTTGAGTTTTTCGACTCTCACCCAGACTGGTCCAAAACAAAAAGAAATATTAGTTAAACATTTTGTGGAAATGGGGGAGGGTCGAAGCACTGTCTACAATATTTTATCATCTTACGGTTCTCAGTCTAGCAAAACGGCTACCACAAGCTCTCGTGAAGCTACACACTACCAATGACTTAAAATATGTCACAAGTATTTACATCGTGGTTGCCTGCTACCAGTAGGCTACCACCTACTAGCTGCAAATGCTAGCAATTTACAGTTTTAAATAGTACCATTATGAGTAGGCTACGATGAGGATAAACTCATGATAGTACTAGTAGCCTAGTCCTGAACTTGGGTAGTAGCCTACCCTGGTCCTGGATGAACAAGAATAGTAACTTAAGGTTGTATTTTTGAAGACTCCAACAATGTAAAAACTCCATAGAAAAAAATAGGTATTTAGCAACGCTGAATTTGCGGACCAGCTTCGCTGGTCCGTTTTTTCATTTCATGTTTCTAACCTAACCTTATCCTGACTAACCCTGCGGGGCGGCCCTAGCGATTCCGTGCATCCACCTCCGCTGCGCGGCCCCCGCTGCGCGGATTTGTTCCGTTCCGCGGCATTTTTTAAATATGGGGTTCATACATCGATGTAGTATTCGAAAACTCAACCAAATAGGCTACAGGTGGGAATTAAGCTAAACTGCAACATTATCCCGTAGCCTACTGATGTTTCGGAATCTGATCTAGGCTACCTAACCCTGACCTAGGGCCCTACATCTTGAGGCCCTACATTTCGATACAGGGCCCTACCCTGACCTAACCTAATCCAGGAATCAAGGAACTGGAATTAGCCTAGGCCTATGTACTGACGAGCGAGTAGGCTAAAGCCAAAGCTTAATCGTAGCCAAGCTAAAGCTTTGGTAAGTTCGAACATATTTTCTCCCTTTACTAAAATTTTATTCAGAAAGATAAGAAAAATTCAGCATTTATCATTGAATGTAAAGATGTAAACATATCCAGATGTCACGCTGATCGGCTTCATCAAGCTAAATCAGTCCGCAGCCAAGTCGAGATTGTTGTATACATCTATTCTACTAGATAAATAGCATACTTACACCTTCGTACTGATTTTCATAGCCAGAAGAAGACCAATCCATGTTTTCAAGTACGAATATTAACTTAAGTTAATAACCTTAATAAAAAAATACGTGATAAGCCTAACTTTACGTCCACAGTACACCACGAGGAGCACCGGAAGTGAGTCAAGTGACAAAAGAGCTTGAATGCATCATAAAGCGCCTTTGATCAACAAAAATAGGCGGGCAATTTAAGTTGATAAGCATCATAATTACCAAGAACCACCTTCTTGATAATACACTGAAGTCTGTCGTAGCCTTCGTAAGTTCATGAAATTTACGAGGGCTACGCTCTACGGAACTGTTCAGTGGAATCATAGCTCATCAAGAATAAATGTTCCTGATAGCATGCCTTTCTCGACGGCCTAGTGATGCTGATCGTAGCTTGATATCTGCAGATATTATTATTTGAGTTGTGAACAACCACAGCCTCCTTTACAGTTTGTGAAGAGCCATGGAACAAATGAGACGAGCGGCAGTCAAGCTGTCCCTAGCGCCAGCGGTCCCTAGGCCGAAATCAAATGAGTGCAGACACTGCAGGGTATGAGAGTTTTGAAAAAATGTGATGGTGCTCAAAAATGTAATGTGTATGAGAAATGCTGAACTTTTGTAAGTTATCACGTAGCAGTCATTTCTAACTTATGTATCATAAATTATGTCCATATTCGTTTAAGGGGTTACAAAGATACAATTATTTTAGTTTTTTTTTTTCCAGTTTTCGGATTCAATGCGAAAATCGTAATTATATCTTTATAAGTATTGTAACCCATGATCCATGAACGAATTGGACATGTGATAGATCTATTTGATGAAGTCCAATTATCATACACTGAATCTATTTTAATATGTAGCATGAAATTATGAGATATTTCAGAAAAATTCAATCAAACGTCAGTTTTTTTGTGAAATATCTTTTTATTTCATGCTGTGACCCCATAATATTTTTACATATTCAAATAGATCTATTTAATACGATCATT
>JAQGBM010001098.1:0-11409 GCA_034698405.1 Symphylella vulgaris | reverse complement strand
TGGCGAACTTATTCCGTTCGAACTTAAAGTCGTTCGGTGCTATTCCGGCGACCCAATGCATGATGCTTTCCAGATATGAGTATAATATTTGGAATACAGTAACTTGTCGTAGTTAACTAGTTCAGTTCGAGAATCCTCGCAACACTCCATAAACACCGATGCCGAAATAAAATGATGACCTTCTTGAACGCAAAAAAAGGAAGCATGAGGGTAAAGCTGAATGGAGTTTTTTTGCAGGGGAATTTTATCCGGAGCTTCAAAAAGTAAGGAGAAAAAAAATGGGGTAATTCGAGTTGTATATTTGGAACCATCACCATCGATCTGTACATTAAATTTTTGTGCAAAATTTGAATAAAACTGTTTAATAACACTGATATTTAATCTTTTTTACTTATTTTATTTTAAAAAACAAAAAATAAAAATTTTTTTTTTTTCTTTCTTAGATTTGAAAATTCCACCCACCCCCCAAAACACCCCTTAAAAAATATATTTTTCATAAGCTTGCCAAAAAGTACCCACCCACCCCGGGTTAGGGTTACGAAATTTTTATTTGGTTGCCCCTCGAGTGCGCGTGATAAAAAAAAAAAAATTAAAATATTATATTGGAATGAAATATATTCGAAACCTTAGAGTAACTAAACAATAGAAATACTACTTTCAACATCTAAGAAGCTAAAAATATTAGGCATTTTAAAAAAATGATAAGAATTTTAGTTTAATGCAAGATGGTGGCGCTAGGCATTTTCTACAAACTTCGTAGTTTCCATTCCATACTGATTAATGTTCCAAGGTTAAACGTTGTAAAAAGGCTAAAAACATTACTTTTTTTTTTTTGTCCGGCCGGATAGAAAAAACGGGGGATAGAAAAAACTGTGACACCGGAAATAAATCATATTCGTGATTCTGGCTCAGTTTTTTTTTACAGGAATAGATTAGGGCCTATCCATTCCTGCTTCATACCAGTGCCACCAAAATAGTTTTTATAAGTTAATTAAATATCAATAAAAATATCGGATTAAGAATATTTTTCTAGAAAAACCGATGGCTAGATAAGAACCGGTTCACCCGAACCGGCTCCAAACTTCACCACGATATCATAAAAGCCAGAATCACGAATCTGCCACATTCGTGGTTTAATGGCATCATGCCGTTTTATTTACTATTTACTATATACAGATTCGTGAATTTCGTGGGTATGGCAACAAAGGTTTATGAAAATTGCAGATTCGTGTTTGCAAAATATCGTTTTTCTCGTTAGGTATCGATATTTGATATTCGTGGCTCTGGCTACTAATAGATATCCTTACGTGGAGTTTAAAAATGTAAAAAAGCCAGAACCACGAATCTGGCAGATTCGGCATGCCTCTGGCAAAATGGTAACGCTTGTAATAACTGCCATTACAAGGCTTACATAACTGGCAGAATCGAAAAAGTTACAAGAAAGGACAAATGCATGACGTAATGCAACGAATAAAATTGTTGTACATGCTGCATGAGTGCATGGTGATTGGTAGAATTTCAAGCTAAAATATATATTTGATAACCTAATTAATACTGTATATAATAAATATTTTTTGGAAAAAAAAATTGCCTGAACTAAAAAAAAACCTCCCACTATCGAAATGGGGTAGAATAGCCTAAGAAATACATATTTATTATAAATTCGGAGAGTAGGCTACATGATATTTTTTTTCTATTTAAAAAAATATCATATAGGCTACTATAATATTATAGGTTATATGTTCAAAGGTATCAAATGAAATGGAGTATCAGAATAGCCTAAACAAATATAGGCTAATTCTTACAATACGATCTAGGCTATTTTTGTAAACTGTAATACCGGTAATATTGTAGGTTATCAGGATTACGATAAATATTTTCTTTTTATTGTAAAATAAAAATGTTTCTTTGACTTGATAAGACAATATATAAAATAATGAAACTTGGTTGATCTAAATTCTAAACCATAATTACGAACATTTATTATATATTTTCGTGACCAGTGCGAAGAAATAATCGACCAAAAAAATGAATTTCGTTCGTAGTATTTTTATTGTTTTAGTTGCATCAACATTAGGAGTTTTAGGTAAGGTCCGCAATTTTAATATTATATTTTTGGGGGTATTCTGAACAAATTATAATTGTTGATATATACGGAGTATATTTTATTATTAATAATTAATTTAACTCGAGCCAAATTTAATAATGATAGCCCAGTCTAGAAATATGCGGAAGGACCTAAAGAACGTTTCTACAAAGTTTCATAACTGTATCACAAAATGCAAAGTATTTTCCTCTAACCTCCAGATTACCGTAATATGAGATTTTATATGTCACAATTATTAATGATTTAAAAATTAGATTTTAATATCGGCAGCCATTTTTAAAAATGGCCGGCGATTTAGAGAATTGCTTATGGTCCTATGGAATTTTTTTTACTTTATCTGCAACTTGATTCATTTATAAGCATAATTTCGATTAGAAATAGAAAGATCCAATTTTTAGATATTTTATGCCGCCATATTTTCAAAATGGCTGCCAATATCCGGTCGTGCAAGGTGTCTTTGGAAAGGTATTTTTATTATCTCCAACTTTGGTCAGAAGCATCTTTTCGATAATAATATTGATAGAAAAATCACAATAATAATTTTTTAATATGTCAGCCGCCATTTTGAATAATGGTCGCCATTTTGAGTATGACGCGGAATTCGAGGTGGCTCCAAAATCTATATTCTACTCTAATAGGTCTAAAGAACCTCTATGCTTTAGATTTCAACTTCCTATCATTTTGTGTACCGCCTACTAATAATAAGGGTTACTCTATCGGAATCTCAATTTTCTTGATACTTTTGATTCACGATCCAATGATCAATTTCGTATCTTTTTTTTTAATCCAGGTAAATCAGATCCATCAGTGTCCAGTCTCCAAACACTTTTCGAGGAGTTTTTCCAAAAATTACCAGACGCCCTTCGGACAGGAATCAGAGGTGATCCCCCGGCCGATCCTACCGTATGTAAATTGGACCCCTACGGTAACGCTTCCACGTATAATAATTTCGTTTACGTTAATTTCATCAACTCTGTCCTGTTTGGCTGTTCCCAGTTCAACGTATCCGAATTTAAAATCGAGAACGTCACCAGCAGCGACGAAAAGTATGTTATTTTTCAAACATCGACTCCACCGGTCTCAATGACTACCGACTACGTAGCTGAGGTGTTCGCGGTAGATTATAAAGGTTGGAAGAAGTATCAATTCACTGGTCGAATGAAATTGACGAGTTCGTCCTATCGTTGTAACATATTCTCCACCGTTATATTAGATTCAAACCAATCTTGGTTCATGAATAGTATGGGTAACTTGGAAATGACGCCTGACGACTTGAAATTAGAAATCGAATACGACACACCAGTGCCGCCGCCGCTGGTTTTGAATATTTTCGAGTCACTCCACGATGATTTTTTGTCAGCATCACAGTTTCAGAATAAACCGTTTGCTGATTTTAACGATGCTGAAAGGTATATTTCTATGCATTTACTCGATGAAATTCAAAAAAAAGTATAGAAATAATAATTAACTATTATTATGCATTTTTGCAAAAAAATTGAAATTTAGCACTATTATACTGTCTACATAAATATTATTTTGATGATATGGATATTGGTTTTACATATGGTATTTTTCATTAAATTATAGCCTATATCATATACTAGGTATTAAACCATTTACCGAAAATAAAGTTGTAGTTATACTAAACATAAATTCATCCGCTCCTGTGCTATTATTTATTGTTATTTTATAGCGATTTTGGGTTTGGGGCTGGGAGATCGACTAGTCGGGTGAGTTATTTTTTCATCCTTCCACCGGGAGATCGATTGGAAATGAGACCGACTGACCACGAGAACGACAAAAAAAGCGAGTATAGCACCGTGTGTTTTTTGTCGATCTCGTGGTCATATCGATCTCGTGGTTAGTCGATCTCCCGGTTGAAGGGTGCATAAGTTAAGTCGCTCTGGCGACCTGTCGATCTCCCGGCTGTCGACTTCAATCTGACACCAAACCATATTTTGCAACCAAAATCATTCATAATTATATTTCTTTCGCCATTTAAATTTCTCAAGTTGGAATCGCTGATAATTATTATGTGTCGGCTGCTCACAGTTCAACGTATCCGAATTTCAATTCGTCACCAGCAAATATGAAGAAACCCACATTAATTTCCCAACAGCGACAATTACGCCTGTCACTATATCGACCGACTACTTGACCGAGGTATATTTGGGCGAAGATAAGTACGTTTTTACGGGTAAAATGAAGTTTACGAGCTCGTCCTATCGGCGTAACGTAACGTACGGCATTTATATTGAACCAAAAAACCTAATTTATAAATTAGATGGTAGTTTTGAATCCGACGTTATATTTGACGACCTGAAATTTGAAATCGAATACGACGAAGACGTCCCACAGCCGGCTTTGAATGTTTTCGCTTCACTCCTTGGAGATGTTCAGAAAACGCTGTTTGATGGTGGGCACGAAGCATTTTGCGATGCAGAATACTACATTTCAACCAAACTACTCAATCGAATTCAAGATTAACGTATAATTTTAATTAATTAAATTATCTTTCCGGTTTTTATTATACCATGTATATTATCAAATAAATTTTAACATGAATTGACTGCATACGATATTTTTTATGCATTATTAATTTATCTTACGAGTTAAGTTCTATCAGGTTCAGATCAGGTTCAAACTTATAGAAATGTACAAGCATTTTTATTTGTTATTATTTACCGGATTAATTTAAGAGGATTATTTTTTATTTCAGTTGTCAATAAACATAATTTTATCTATAACCTCATTAGAGTCATTACAATTCAAATTAAATTTAGATTAACTTATATTAATTTGAATGAAAATGTACTAAGTTTTAACTCGTAAGTTATAGGAAAGTCTATTTAAACACACGTCTTGCAATCGCATGGTCTCAGTCTTAAAATCGATAACGTCAATCAATCAAATGCCAATTGAATTAACTTCTACGGAGTATATATGTTCCTGATTATATAAAATCAAGTGGTTTGACTATAATAAGAAACAAATTAGAAAGGTTTCAACGATCGGCAAAATGGTTAATCAGAATATCTACCGGTACATATTGTTTTTGTCACTTTTAGTGTCCATTTGTGCAGCAACTTTCATTTCGCGTAAGTGTATTTATTTATTTTTTAAGTCTAATAATCTACATAAGAAATAAGAATTAATTTCATATTATATGAAATTATTGGCACGGGATTATGAGCGATGCAGGAGTATGGTATTTGTGCAACTATGTGAAAAATACTCAACCGATTTTCATAAACTTTTTTAAAATTTGTTGATAACTTACTGTATAATTGGCGAGAGTATTACCATATTCTTTTTTAAAATTGTGCTTTAGTTTTTTACAATTTGAAGGTAAACAGAGAAAATTTTAGAACGTTGACTTTTAAAAAATTAATTATAAAAAAACTAAGTCAAATTTAACAAAATAAATATGGTAATACTCTCACCAATTAAATTATTAACAAAATTTTTTAAAAGAAGTTAATGAAAATCGGTTGAGTATTTATCACATCGTTGCACAAATACGAAAACGTTCGCTGGTTCCAGTAGAAATTTCCGAGAAATGTTTATCAAATTTAGTGCCCTTTGCATGTTCAGAATTATACTTAAATGTTATTCATTTTAACAATTCATCGCTAATTATGTAATTAAAAGACTAAGTTGATGTAGGCTAATCTTTTTAATGGCGGACAGTGAACTCTCTTAACGAATCATAACGAAAATGAACACATGATACACCAAAATGTTCGTCTTGAAAAGATCTATACGGTATTCGAAAATGTAAAAAAATTATGGGGTCGTTACATTAAATATATAAAGATAAATATACTGAAATTTCGCTCTTATATCTAATATCTTTGTATATAATGCGACGGCCCCAAATTTTTTTTTAACATTTTTGATAGATATTTTCGAGAAAAGAACATTTATTTGGTGTATCACATGTATATTTTCGTTCAAGGGTTACAACGAAGATGTCAATTTATTTCGTTCGGTTAAGTTCAAGTTAACCCTGGAGTTAGTTAACCTCCTTTTTTGCACCCGAGCCGTAATGTTTAACCTTAATACATAACCACCGATTTTGGACTGATGGTTAAGAAATCGAAAGAAAAAAAAGGCGCCGCGAGTTAAATTAATTAAAAATTTTATGTTTTATCCAGGTAAATCGTTTGAAACGCCCAATCCAGTATCGCTTTTTAAGGAATATTTTCCAAAGTTACCAGAGGCCCTTCGCACCGGATACGAATACTTCCCCCCTGCCGACCCTCTAGTGGGTATGAAATTCTTCGATTACTATTTCTTGAACAGTTCTACCCAAACGTACGTCTATGTTCATTTCAACAATTCGGTCGTGGTGGGCTGCTCACAGTTCAACGTATCCGAATTCCAATTCGTCTCCAGAGGTAAAGATGTCCCCAGAGTTTATTTCACAACAGCTACAATTAAGCCGGTCGCAATATCGACCGACTATTTGACCGAGGTTTATTTGGGCGAAGAAAAATACGTTTTTACCGGTAAAATGAAGTTTACGAGCTCGTCCTATCGGCGTAACGTAACGTACAACATTTATATTAGACAATTAATCGAACTGTTTTATGAAATAGAATTTATAATTGAATCCGACTTTACATTTGACGATCTGAAATTCGAAATCGAATACGACGAAGACGTCCCACAGCCGGCTTCGAATGTTTTCGCATCACTCCTTGGAGATGTTAAGAAAACGCTGTTTGATGAGGGGCACGATGCATTTCTCGATGTTGAAAAAGACATTTCAAACAATCTACTCGAACAAATTCAATAATAAAATTAACGTAAAATTACATCAGCCTCCACCAACCCGAATAATAACTAAATATCCAATGTGTGGACTAAGTTATAAAATTAAAGTCGAAGTGGAATATATAATTAAAATAGTGAGAAAAGTGTTGTTAGACAAATATGGCCGCCGCTGAATAGAGAAAATAACAAGGAAAAATTACACGAGATCCCTCAGCGCTTGCCAGTCCTATGAAGGGACTCGCAAGTTCCTATTTCTCTCCGTGTGCTGAGATGAAAACAGTACGATGCATTAGATTCAGCCCAATCTTGGTTCATAAATAGTATGAGTAACTTTGACATGACTCCTGACGACTTGAAATTAGAAATCGAATACGATACACCAGTGCCGCCGCCGCTGGTTTCGAATATTTTCGCGTCACTCCACGATGAATTTTTGTCAGCATCACGGTTTCAGTATAAACGATTTCACCCCGTCTTAAAAGATGTTTATTTTTATAAATAATTTCCACTTGATATTTTCTTTAAAAATATTCATTTTAATCGAGTTATTATTATTTTTTTTTAATATGCTTATTTACAATTTTGGCATTCCTTAACCGCGCCTCTGCATAGTAAAACGCCTCTTTGGGGGGTTGCTTTTACTCAAAAGTGTAAAATACGCTTATTAAAAAAATTATAACTGGTTAAACTGGTTAAAAATAAATAAAGAAAATAGCAAGTGGAAATAAACTAAATATCTTTAAATAATTAACTATTTTTGGAGATGCCCACACTTTTAATATAGAATTCGTACGCAATATTTTTTCTATTATTTACAGTACCAGGTATAATCATTTATATAGGTTATCAGGAATAACTTTAAATGTTTGTTTTTCTTGTAAAAAATGTTTTCTTCAGATATAAAGATTAAATACTAAAATATTATATAAAATCGTAGAGCATGTTGGTTCTAAATTATTTTGAAAGCGAGACTCCAATATCTTTCGAGACTTTACAAAGAGAGGGAGAGAAAATGAATCTTACTATCAGCAGTAAAATAACTTTACTGTTTTCAGTTGTTTTAACTTTGGGAAATTTTGGTAAGTCTGAAATATTTTTAATTTAATATTTCCCGGGGATATACGAGTATCATTAGTGAAGATATTCTATAAAATATAATAATATTCATAAATTCCTTAAAGTTGTAGCACCCCTAAAAATTATTTATTTAACTTACATTATAACTTAAAATATGTTTATTTTATAGACTAACAAAAGATTTTTGTATTATTATTAATTATTATATTTTTACACTCATACAGAATTTTTTTTCTAGATTGTTGTAAATTATATACAATAAATAAGAAATTTCCACTTTTTATTTTCTTAAAAATAATAATTTTAATCGAGTTATTAATTTTTTGAAATATGCTTCTTTACAATTTTGGCATCCCAAAACCGCGCCTAAGCATACTATAAAACGTCGCCTGTTAGGGGGGTTGCTTTTACTCAGTCTAAATTGTAAAATACGCTTATTTAAAAAAATTAATAAATTGTTATAAATAATAAATGTTTGGAAATGACTAATAAAATTAAACATCTTTAAGTTTTAATAAAAGTTAAATAAACTATTTTTGGAGAATCCCACACTTTAAATTTTGTTTAAATTATCCTTTTATAGAGGCTTCTTTCGTTATTCTTGTACTCGTAATATTTTTGTGCTTGTTTATTAAAATTGGAAATTTTTAAAAGACTGTAGGCTATAATCAATAATTATAGTATTTTTATGGCAAGTTGGATATTAATTTTATAATCAGAATTTTTAGAACAATATTCTTCAACGTAAATAGTCAGATACCTGATATTGAAAAATATGCCTGAAAAGTGAATTCTGTTTCGACATCGGTGGAACACCGTGAAAATTGGTACACTGGACAATTAAAACATGTAGAATTCGAATCCGAAAAGTTCGCATCTCTAGGACCTGCACTTTTTTTTTATATGAAGGATTGAAGGGTGTTCAAAAAAATTTCGGAAAATAAAAAATCTATTTAAACAAAATTTAATCAACACTTCTCAGGCATTTTCATGATATTTATACCGTTGGAAATGATTTTTATATCAGAAGCTTTTAAGGGGGGGAGCCATAGAGCAAAGTGTACTCTGTTTAGTAGAGCACTACTTCTAAAGTATACACGATAAGTTTTGGGGTATAGCTAAGGGACATGTTTAAAAATGATTGGACTATTTTGGTTTTTTCAAAAATGTACTCATAATTTAATTTATTAAAATGGGTACATAAAAAATGTCCCTTATAGCTATAGGCTATATAAAAATTCAGAACTCCATCGTGTATACTTTAGGAGTAGTGCTCTACTAAAAAGAGTACACTTTTCTCAATGGCTCCCTAACATTGGGACTGCTGGTTAATAAAAAAATATGCGTCAGAGTTAAATAATTAATTAACTTTTGGTTTTATTATCCAGGTAAATCGGTTGAAACGCCCGATCCAGTGTCACTTTTAAAGGAATATTTTTCAAAGTTACCAGAGGCCCTTCGCACCAGCTACGACAGGTCTTCCCCTGCCGACCCTCTAGTGGGTATAAAATTCGTCGATAATTACTATTACGTGAACAGTGCTAACCAAACGTACGTGTATGTTCATTTCAACAATTCGGTCGTGGTGGGCTGCTCACAGTTCAACGTATCCGAATTTCAATTCGTCACCAGCTTTTATACAGAAACCGAAGTTTATTTCTCAACAGCTACAATTACGCCGGTCACAATATCGACCGACTATTTGACCGAGGTTTATTTGGGCGAAAAGAAGTACGTTTTTACCGGTAAAATGAAGTTTACGAGCTCTTCATATCGGCGTAACGTAACCTACGACCTTGATTATGATGAACGAACCAGTAACATAATTTATAAATTTGAAAATAACACTGAATCCGACGCTACATTTGACGATCTGAAATTTGAAATCGAATACGACGCAAAGGTTCCACAGCCGGCTCTGGATGTTTTCGTTTCGCTTCTCGGTCATATTCGGAAATTGCTGTTTGATGGTGGGCACGATGCATTTCGCGATGATGAAAAAAATGTTTCAGAAAATCTACTCGAAAAAATTCAAGAATAATGGTTTTTTTTTTTCTTTCTTTCTTACCAATCCATATTATATACCTATTTAAATAATTATCATGGTAATATACTTATATGATAGTATCAGTGGCAGATTTATAGGGGGCAAGGAGCCGCTGCGCCAACCCCCCCCCCCCCCAAAAAAAAAAATAAAAAAATTACCTTTTTTTCTCACTGATACCGGTATGTACAGTACGTAAGTTAGTACATATAAAAAAAACTTAAAAAATGCACTAAATTTCAAAAATCAGACTCACACTTGATCCCACCAAGGATAATTATTAGTGTAATCGATGATATACTCATAGGCCGAAAATGATTAGCTTGTTTAGTGTTTACAGGTCTAATGTTTTAGTTAACCTTAACCTATAACCTAGTGCCTAGCTGTATAGGCACGCAAAGCGCGCGTATAATGATTCCATGTAGTTTTAGTTTTCAAGCCTACCTGATCCCCCCTGCAGGAGTATAAAGAAGGAGTAGCAAAGCAGGCTATTACATGGGTCATGCCACACACGTCATTCTGACCGAAACGACAAAATACGCGACTGATAAATCCCCTATAATATAATATAATCATAATCCTCTTTGAACTTTTTCGGCGCCTTAGTACTGACGTTTCGGCATACATGCCTTTTCGGCCAACTGTCGTTTCGGCTAATTGCCTTTTCGGCTTGGTGACGGTTCGGCATACTGTCTTTTCGAGTTTTCGGCCTATTGGCGGTTCAGTTTACTGTCAATTCGGCCTAATGGCTACATCCGTGCGATCATGAAGCGTATAACTTACTATATTTTAGTGCTGTAACCTAAAATCTTGCATATAGTCTTAGTTATTCTTATAGTACGAATAATTAAGATGTGTGCAGCTATTTTCAGGATTGAACTAAACTTTATCAACACTTTACTGTTTTTATTTTGTTGTTATCTAACAGCCTAGTAAATAAATAAATAAAAGCAAAAATAAAACATGGAACTGAGCTTTATTTGTTGCAGTATTATATCATTTATCATAATATTATTCTCTTCTATTGTATTAATATTTCCGAGCGGAATTTAATCTTTTATTGATCGCAAAAAAAAAGAAGAAGAAAAAATTAGTTCAAGTGGGAATCGAACCGTCCAAAACCCTCTCGCTCTGGAGTCAAGTGCACTAACTACTGTGCCACTGCGAGCCAGGTGGCCAGAAACGATCGGATGAACTTGCAACTTGCTTAAATGCATTAATACTCTAAAAGGTCCGGGTGCATGGAAGGAGGTTAACTCTTACTGGAGGGTTAACCTCAGGCACTCAGGTTAGCCGAACGAAATAAATTGATATCTTCGTAATTTCTGAACGAAAATGGACGTACGATACACCAAAATTTCCGTCTTGAAAAGATCTATTCGAAAATGTAAAAAAAATATGG
>JAQGBM010001097.1:0-11412 GCA_034698405.1 Symphylella vulgaris | reverse complement strand
CTAGATAAAAAAAAAAAAGAGATCGTATGTATGGAGGTTTTTTGAAAGAGACGAAATTCCAGGAAAGGTAAAATGCTTGCTGTGCGAGAACAAAATTGACAAAACGGAAAAAAGTCTTAAAAATATGAGAACACACTTGGAGAAAAACCACCCCTTGAATATGAGCAGTTGAAGGCCAACGAATAATGGTATGTTACTAAGGCATAATAATATTTTTGGATTCATTAATTCATTATTGTTATCGATACCTTTCATTCGCTAAATCTATTTAATTTAATGTAATTTATTATTTCCTTTCGTGGTTTATAATACATCGTAATCATGGTCGGCGAGGATGTACCAAGGCTGCGTATAGTTAAACAGCCTTCGAAGTTTTCGGCTTCCGATGGTCAGAGAGCGGTTGATTGGATCGACGAATTCGAGACTATTTTCAATGCTTCGGGATTGATGAAGAAGCAATGGGAAAGCTCAGAGTTTTCGGATAATAAATCCAGGAACACTAGTAACTCTGGTCGAGGTTGTTTAAGATGTGGCTCTTCTGAACATTGGATACAAAATTGTCCACGTCCTAGGAGTGACTGACGGGGCAGATATTTTTTTTTTGGCGAGATCGAGTGCCGAGACGAGGTGCAGCCCAAAAAAAGTCGAGTCGAGTCAAGATTCTTTGAAATCTCGCTACGAAGACTTTGGCAGATTCAAAATTTTTAAGAAATATTATGCTCTAATTTTAACTTTAAAAAGATTGTCTTTTAATAGCATTGTCTGTCATAAATGTATCTTTTTAATGAGTCCTTTAATTTTTGTTGAATAGATAGAGACGAGATCCAGAATTCACAATGAGTCGAAAGTAAGTGTAATGATTTTAAGAAACTAATTAATTTTTTGCATGTTAAGTGATGATGATGGTCACCCTAAAATATTATCAGCTATAGCCTACTGCTGAATGCAGGAAAATAACAAGCGACACAAGTTGACCTAATACGTCTCTTAATTTTTTTAGGATGTCTGATAAGCAGCACCTTGAAAAGCACAACTTGGACCCAAAGAGAAAGCCGGTGGTCATGTTGATGCCGCTTCATCTGTCTGCGTAAGATTTTTTTACTATTTCCTCAGCATGTTATTGACTCTTATCTGTCTGTGTAAGATTTTTTTTTACTATTTCCTCTGCATGTTCCATGTTATGAGCCCATGTCACTTTTTTAAGGACCTCGTATATTAACGATTTCGAATATTCTACCATAAATATCAACGTTTTGCTTATTTGTTATTTCCTGAGCTGCATTATGAAATGTGCAAAACAAAAAATATTGAGCTATACTTTGTCCCCCTTTAACCCATAACTGTGGGATTCCCAACGCTTTCTCAATAATATGATGATAAAACTAGCTGTTTTCAGCATTATAATTTAATAATTACTTATTTTCATTAATTAATGTATTATCAGGTGTTATAAATAAATTAATAAAATGTCACTATGGTTTTGGATTAAATCAACGATTTAAAAAATCTGTCAATAAATAAAAAACAATTATTTAATGTTTCAGCGTAAGAAGTAAGGCGAATGAGTGCAGGAAAGTGGGCTGCACAGAGAAAAACTTCATTTGCTGTATGATGAACCTGGCGTAAGTTTTTTTTTAAATAAGGTAACCTCGGGTAAACATTTAACTGAGCGATAAATGCATGGGTTTCTTTAAACAGCTGTAAAATCTGAATGAAAAGAGATAATATTGCACCAAACGCACAGAAGCATTCCAATAAAGTGCTCGGCTTGCGAGGAAAACGCGTTGGGGTCGCCATGGATGCCTACAAAGTGGACCGCCACGCCCGACCCGACGCCTCGAGCAGAGAGGAGAGATCCCTACCCCACCGAATGAACGAGGAGAAAGAAGGAGGGTACGATGACAAACGGCATCTAAAAAACATTCGAGGTCACGTATTCGTTTTTTTTTAATTGGTTGTTTTTGTGAGTAACAATTTTCCAACTAGCGACGCGGAGTTACGAGAACATTTCGTTTTTGAACTATATATATGTACACGAACTTTCTAGTTAGTATAAGCCTTTGAGATTATTGTACAATGTGAATTTATTATACACTGTAATTACCACGCCGCCTAATACCACTCCTAATTCATATTTTAGTTTTCCCTTTTTTTTATTATTTTTCTTTCTCACTAGACGCACAGTGTGGGGACCACACTGCGTGGCCTAGGGGGATGATATGATTAATACGTTGTTGTAGGGAATGTTATGTTTGGAGATAGAGTCCAGCTACACCCACCGGGAGAGAGCACCATCATTTTGCCCTTTCGTGATATGCAGGCCCGTGATGTCACTGGGCCGCCGGAGGAGTACAAAGTGGACAAAGCCGCCCCTAAGAAACCTAAACGACGCCCGATACGCAGTGAACAGGCGCGCAGACGCCAAAACATGCTCCAAAGACTACGGCAAAGGGAGAGACGCAGCCGCAAAGTTACGGTTACTCCAGCTGGTGCACGAATTGAGGACGAATACGAAGTTCGAGACGGAGAAAACGAAGTTACAGAATTCGAAGCCCAAGTCCAAGAATACGAAAACGGAGCCCACGGATACCAAGGCTTCCACCGCACATGCGCGTAGGGACGAGGGATCGTAACGTAGGCGGCCACAGAGAACAGAAAATGATTACGAAGGAGCTGGCGGCGTCAGTTTTGAGGGAAACCTATTAAAACACAATTTTAATTCAACTATACTGCCTACGTTTGTTGATGTGCTACTAGAGGAAGTCTAATTAGTTACTGAGTAAGTACCCAGGGTATGTTTGTTCCGAATTAAGTTCAGGAGACTCCTCCGAGTACTCAATGCAGTTAGATCCCTATGCCTAAACCCACGAGTTGCGCTTCGCCCCAACGAAGCTGCTATTTTGGTCAAATAAGGGGGCGTATCATAACATAATTTGTTGTAGGGAATGTTGTACAGAAATGGCAGAAAGATGGGAGGAGTTCCGAATCGAGATAGAAGAAGAATCATATAGGGCAGCCTACGTCTGTGGTCGATTTAGTTTCATCGATGAATACACGGCCAGGCAGATAGCGGTCAGAAGACCCGAGTGGTTGAAAGATACCAAGAAGACAAAACAAGGGGCTATCATTAAGGTGCCGCTCTACCTAAGGGCCCTGGTGTTCCATGGAGAACATGGAAAGTTTGTGGACCTGACGCTGTCCAGCAAAAAGAAAATGCACGACGTGCGAGTCCAGTTAGGGAGCGATTGGAGAGAAAACTTCCGTGAACGGTCGGAACTGGTCATACCACGCGAGATAATCCCCCCAGTCGAGAACACAGATTCTGCCGTCCGCTAGCGCCTAACCTCGGCCGAATCCCCGCAAGAACGACTCCGATGCTGGCGCCAACCGCCTTCGCGGTAGGTACCTTTTGAAAAATTGCTATCAGATAGAGGAACACAGTTTCTGTCAAAAATTGTCTTATCTTTGTTAGAAAAGTTAGAGATGGAGAAAGTCAGCACTACAAGTTACCATCCGCATTGCGATGGAGCTACCGAGGCTTTAAATAAGACTATCATTCAGTGCCTGCAAAAATATGCTATCTAAATCCCACCAAGTGAGATGAGTATATTCCTGTGTTGATTCCCTGAAGTTTAAGGTACCGACAGACGATATCAGGTCGGAAGTTTCTCGACTTTTTTTTCGCGATAACCCGCCCTCAGCTCTGTACATCCATACCCTTGAAGAGAAGAGAAAATAGTTGCATACTGAACTGAATGAGATGCGAATGATCAATAGATCAACTCAGATCCGGACAATGAGCTGCAACTCAAAGGTGAAGTATGGCACTATGAACGAAATAAAAGAAAAATAATGAAAATAAATTTTTAAGAATAATTTAGATAAAATAAATATTAAGATAAAGAAATAAAATATTGGGAAAGGATGAGTGGCACAATAGAAATATTGTTACTCATAGGGAAAATTATTAACAAAATTGTTCTCTTCTTCCACAGAAATGCAAGAAATCGAGATATATATGGAGATACATGATTCATACTTTCGAGCCATGATTACGAACGAGAAATACAGTTACATAGTAGATATGATCGCTGATGAACTGATTATGAAAAGTAAGAGAATATCAGATGACTTAGAGAAACGATGGTTACGAAGAGAGAAAGAAAATTTCACATATTTCCGACCTTTGATCTATACGAGAGGAACTTACGCGTATGTGGACTTATTCTACAAGAACCGGAGGCGCAAGGCTGTCGCCATAGGGCCCTAATCACTAACGACGGAGGAAACCACGTGGAGGAGGAACGTGCCAAGGGATGGCAGTGGAAGCTAACAACGGCTGCAGGGAAAGACGTCGCACAGACCAAGTTGCGATTTGACAACGTTACCATGTGGGTGACGTTTGGGTTTCAAAAACCGTCCTGCCCCGACGTCGACTTTGAACTAGGATTTATGTGGAGAGACAAAGTCGGGTTCAGTCTTCAGTCCCCAACCACTTTTGACATTACCCACGCCGGTGAGACCAATGTTATTCGACCGTTCATCACCAATCCCCTTCCGGTGCCGCGGCCCCAACCTTCGTGCGCCACGAGCTGTCGGACTAAACGGCAACAAAACGACATACTCGCCAGACTTTCTTCCACAGTAGAGCTTGTGGGAGATTCTCTATGTGATTCTATGGGGAATTCCGGTGGAAGCGGAATACAAATGCTTCAAGGAAGGGGTCTATGCCGCATTTCCAAAAGGAAGTATACCAAATAAACCAGATGAAACTAAGTAGGACGCTGGTGTACCGTACCGGTACTCATTTCCAAGATTACAAGGAAGAATTACGGCTGCAGCTTGTAATTTTGGAGAGGTCCTGCATTTTCCTCTCTACTTGCAAAGTCTAAATATCTAAATATTTAGTGAATACAAATGTAATCATTTTAAACCATTTTAGGCCAATATGTGGCCGTATTTTATTTGCTTATGTATGAATGTAAATAAGATTAAATGTACAATAAATAATCTTCGTGTTTCTCCGTGAGAGAATGCTTAGTAACCGTTCACGCATACTATTTAATTAAGCAACTCTCAGAACAACACAGCGAAAGGTGGGCTCAGCTGTCGTTGCGGTACTTTTCAGAATGCGAGGAGTGCTGAGAACAATACCCAGACCGGAAGCCAAGGAATACCCAAGATCGGAAGCCGTTAATAATGTAAATCTCGACTAAATTTTGTTTACACATATAAAACCAATGCGCCAAGACGAGAAAACAAAATCGTGTTTCCAGGAGCATTGTTGCTAGAAAAAGGAACACATTATAATAAGCACGAGATTGGGTGACGTGCTCATTTTTCTAGCAACATTGTTTCCAGAAACACGATTTTGTTTCACCGTCTTCGCCCGGCCTAAGGGTGAATGTTCGCATCGGAAGTAAACATCGATATTTTCGTGTGCAAACAAAATTATGGTTGAGGTGTAAAAGGGTTCATCTGGAATTTATGAAAACTAAAATAATGAAAGAATGTAAAATTTGTATAATATACTACGGAGTAATAATTATTGAACAATAAATCTAAAGGGTTCATAATAAGTTAATAACTGACATTGGCAAATTATGATGATCGAGTCCAAACATAAACTAAAATGATAAAAGAATGTAAAATTGTATAATATAATTAATTAATTATAAAAGAATAATCATAAATATTATAATTTATGTATAATAAAACTAAAAAGGGTTCATAAAATTGGCAAAGAATAAATAATATGATATAAACTTATATACATTATACCGTATAAAAATTTGGAGAAATGACCTGTAAATTCTAGAAAATCTCTGGATATGTGACCAACGTAAGTCCCATAAAACACGGTAGAAATCAACCTTTCTGCTGCTGTTCCCTGTTCCCTCAAATTTATTATTTCTCTATGTTCTCGAGTGACTGTAAAAAAAGGATTTTCTAGGCCTATCATGGCTCAGGCTGTAGTACCATTAAATAATGGAAACCGCCACGTTTGGACAGATACACGAACATTTGTATTATTTTATCTGCTAGAGGACCATCCTGTATTTGGTGGAGTTGCAAATCGTACGGCTCAATATTGGACTGTAATTTCCAATGAAATTATCATAATTTTTCCGAACCAACCAACTTTAAGTTCGATTAAATGTGAAATTAGGTTTGGGTCAGCAGAAGCCAATGTGTTAATGGGCAGATTAGTAGTCCCAGTTCCCGTATTGAACCCACCGGCAGCCCCCATTATGGTTTCAATTTGGGTACCCGTAATTCTTTTTGTAGTATTAATTATTGTCCTAGCTGGCTTTTTTTTTACTTATCAAACCTGTTCACCAGATAGTATGTTAATGACATACATTCAAAATAGAGCCAATCATCTAACGAGTAAGAGAGAAATCTACTGATTTGGATTTCAAAAAAAAATTAAGCACACCATATTTGTAGAGATTAGTTTATCTGACTTCGGTCTATTCCACTCTATGGTGCTGCAGCAACCAATCATAAAAATAGCAAAGTGTTGGTCCTGTTGGACCTTTATTAGGACAAGTTGGAAATACAGGAAGATAGTAACAGCACGACAGCATCACTGTGTACAATCATGTATGATATATTTGCAACGAGTACATAGGGACAGATCGAACGATCGGGACGGATTGATCGGTCAGTGTTCACGTTTTTGCCTACGTAACACTGTTGCCCGTGTTGCTAACCAATCAGATAAGAGAAGGAGGTGCTTCCTACAACTGTTAGTAGTATAATTAGACCCCGACGCCGCGCCGCGCCGCTAAGTATCGGCGGCGAATCCCAAAAATAACCCGGCGGCGGCGCGCTTACCGGCGCGCCTGCATATTTATGGCGGCGGCGTTTTCTCAATTTTTTTCGGCGGCGGCGGCGGCGCGCCGCAATTTTTAAAGAAAATTTACGGATATTTAATGGGGTTTAATACTGTAACAGTTTATTAAAATAGTAGGCTATATCGTTATCTCATTTTTTCAAAATTAACAATTTCAATACAATTTCAAATTTCAATACAAACATTCAATTTATTTTAATAAATCAGAATTATCATGTAGGAATAATCTGTTGAGTCGATGATGAGGAGCAATTTGAGATCTTTTGGCAGTAATACTATGTATTGGACCTGCAATGGAAAATAGTCGCTCCGCTGCTGAGCTTCTAGACAAAATGCAATGGACCATTCTTGCTAAGGGTGCAACCCACTGTGCTTCTTAGACATACTCGTATCCAATAATCTACGTTTCTTTGATTTTGGAGGAGTTAGAGAAGTAATTTCTGGGACAATCGTGATTCGTGATGCTGACGGAATGGGTTCAGGGGTTTGGGTCCTTTGGGAAGTTGAAGGGACATGATCAATTGAAACTGACTGTTGTGATGGCTGTACTAGCATCAATGGCACTCAGCTCAATCGTAGTTGGATCTAATATTGATGCTAAAATTATTTGGTCATCTACCACCATTCGTTTATCAAAGGAACTTCTCATTTTGGTTTTCAATATTTTTATATCCGATGAATCCATCTCGGATTCCTGTAGGTGAGACCATAATTCTTCCAGACACAGTAAAGAAATGCTCAACGTGGGAGACTTGTCACCTTCAATCAAATCGGTAATCTCTTTATATTTTAATGAGGAAATTAGCAAGTTCGTCTAATAAAGTTAATATCAATTATATAATAGCGTTTATTTAAAATTAAACGGCGGCGCGCTGGTTTTTTTTAAACGGCGGCGGCGGCGGCGCGCCGCAGATCATTCGGCGCGGCGTCGGCGTTTAAAATAACCGGCGGCGAACGGCGCGCCATCGGCGCGGCGTCGGGGTCTAATGATAATGCGTTGCGGGCAAATTTTTAGTATTTGCAATATCAGGTAACATGTATGGCATATACATAAGAGGATGGGCTCCGTTGTGACAGATAGGGACACATATGTCCCATTGTCCCAAGCCTTATTTCTTAAAATTGAAAAAATAAAATTAATTGCGCTTATTATTATGTTATTTATTATATATTAATCATGTTTCAACAATAAAACTTGTTAAAATAGTCTAAATGCAATATCTGCTTCAAAGGGTTAAGTTACTACTCGGTATAAAATATTGGGAAAATTGAGTTTAGTTAGAAAGAAAGAGTTCAAGAAGGAAGGTAAAACTAAACAAAACCTCACACGCTTGAAAGACGTGGTGAATAAGTCATGAAAACTGGCAAAAAAATTCAAATATGAGTATGACTATATTATATCTTCAGAAATATCAAGAATAAGACTGGCTTAGATTATCTTGAGATTACAGAGTAAGTTAATTCAGCGCCAGTCAGAGAAGTCAATCGGCAGGGTTGCTCTCCAGTATAGTTACCATTTTACGATCACCTTCATTTTCGACCATGAATCATATTTTACATTTCCAAACAAACAAAAATTATAATTCCAGATTTTGGACTGCTGACTAGAGCAGAACACGGGGTAATGGCAGGTATCAAATTATTGGGTAGAAACGGGTACAAATTAAAGTTTAAATGTTTTTTTGTCGGGTAGGTTCTGGTATGATTTTTTAACGGATAGGGGTGGTGCCGGGTATAACCTCAACGGGGACAGGTAGTTACGGGTAATGTTTTCAATATCCGCGTTTTGCTCTATGTTTGCTTGTTGACTTCAGTTCGGCACGTTTCCGCAGTGTTGTACTGAAACCCGAAAAAGAAACTTGAAGACAAGTTGTTGGTTTTGGGTGGTCTTCTTGTCGCGAAGAATCTCCATGCCATTCATTGTGCCATCAGGACCCGCTATCAACCAGCTAGGGAGAATTAGTCACCCAAGCACAAACGTTTTTCAGGTTAATGTGAAATCTCCGGTGCCTATACGTGTCCAATCAAGAGGGCCCAGGACGTTTACATAAAAAAATTCATCAGCAAAAGCTTGTTTTCTTTTCATTTAAAAATACCATTTGGACAATAATTACGTTTTCTGGTTGTACCTTCAATTTTCGCAGTGGTGTGTTACTTCTGAGAAAAATTTAGTTTTTATTGAAAAGAAGGATATTCAAATAACTCCTTGCTCCCTATCTAACATGATTTCTCAACAATAGTCAACATTGAAAGGATATATGTGAAAGTTGGTGGATGCATACTGGAAGTGGCGACCAGCTGAAGAAGGGACTTCAGAAAATAGACCTTCTGCGACTAAATCTTTCTAAATAATGACAAAACTGTTGTTTTCCTATATATTTTTTTTACAGAAATAGAATATCTTTGTTCAGTGAGTACACTAAGTAAGTTAGTTATGCTCTTTTGAAATGTGTTTCGAATTATTGTCTACCCCTTCCCTTATAATCCATTTTTAGCAAATTATAATTTTATAAATGCATCAATTAAAATAAAATAAAATAAATATAGAATTAAAAAGTGAGGCTACATAATAATAACAAATAACACTAGATAAAGTTTCCTAACCATAATATTAATGATTATAGGATTAAGTTACTTACTAAAATGTACCGCTGGAGGCATCACATGTTAAGACAATAAAATGGAAGTGAATTAATGGAAAGATTTTCAAAATTTGTGTTACCAGTAACTAGCCCAAGACTAAAACATTGTAGTATTATTTCTTTCAATTACATTTCTTAAAATAAATTCTTCTGCTGTTTTCATCATAGTTCTTAGAATCCCACTGCAACTTAGTTTTTATTTCAAGTCGAAACTGGTGTCTATAATATTATTTGCTAAGTTTATTGTACTAACATCAAAAAACTACTCTACTTGTTACATATAATTTCATTTAACCATGTACTTACTATATAAATACAGTTAGGCTAAATTATAAAATTATTATTCAGCATATTGCAAGAAATTTTCTCAAAAAAATTAAGTTCACTAACTTACGGGAAAATAGTAATTAAAGTCAGTAAGTTCAACAATTCTGTTTAGAAATATTAACCAAGCTTGAGAAATATGTAAATGATTTCCATGAAGGTAAGAGTATCTTTTAAAACACAATAAACAGTTTTCTAAAATACCGTTATAGATTAATTGCACATTATATTCCTTCACCAGTTACCACCAGTTTCACGACATTCATATAATTGCTTCAGCAGACGTACAAATATAATCCTAAATATATACAATTCCTAAACACGGTTTTATGTTTACGTATTAAAAACAAATCAGAATAATTTTTTTACAAACCGAATATAGGAAACATGTTTTAAAATAATATAAGGTAACTTTGATATTCATAACCCAGTTAATTTCAGTGGCAATTACAGTTAAACACGCTGGCAAAAATTGCGTCGTGAGTTACGTCTCGTTCTAATGTTTTATTCAGTAAATTACAATAGGTATGTTTTCAGACTGCATAGTCCTTTATTTTTTGTTACCTTGTAGACGGTACTATATGTCTATTATGAAGTTATAGCCGAACCATTTCCGAATTTCAATCCGAAACCTATGCCAAAAAATTAGTGTTTATTTAGTTCATATTATGCACACTATAAGTCCCGAAATTAGTACACCTATATTTTCGGAGATTTTCGAATTTTAAATAATAAAAATTTGGTGCCGCCAAATTCACGGCAACCGGACCATTTCCGAATTTAAGTCTGAAACTATGTAAATAATTATAGTGGGTATCGTTCAGTCTAAAGAAGACCAAACCAGAAGGATCTGGACAGTCTGGACATTTGGAATACCAAACAGAACCTTAATTCCTACTACAGTTTAGTGCAGTAGAGCACTCCTTGGTATACTCCTGTGGATAGGTATATTACTTTTAAAAATTCGTGAAGGTCCGATCTGCAATCGATACCTTTAAGCCCGCTCCCGGGTACCGTATTTACTTCAGGTTTTGACTTAATTTCGGACAGTAATGGAACCATCGTGTGTCCTTATCAAGACGATTAATTTGTTCAACGTTTCATACTCCTTCAAAATGGACCATAAACAGCGTAATGTATAAGTAAATTTAATAGGCTATACGTAATATATAGTGCAAAAATTTGTTTTAGAAAACTTTTGGGGGCATTTGGCCAAAATTGGCCAGGGCGAATTTCATGAAAATTGAACCATGGACCTCCATTACCGACCCCATCCGACCCAAAGTGTAGAATTCTACACTTTGGGTCGGATGGGGTCGGTAATGGATCCATCATATTCCCCTCATCGATATGATTATTTCAAGATCCATTCCAAGATTCGTTGGGAGCGGGCTTAATTAGGAAATTTAGGAGGCACTTGAAGCCCTGCGTTATAGGTTTGTCCACGTTTTTCGCTTGTATTACTATACATACACACACTGTACAGTACGCTGTAGGCTACAGGATATACCATTGAGATCCTAGTAATGTATATATATATAAGACTAGAGAAGACGTGTCCTATTCACCGCTTCAGCCAGCATGGCA
>JAQGBM010001096.1:0-11419 GCA_034698405.1 Symphylella vulgaris | reverse complement strand
TACGGGAAGTGCCCAAAATCGAACCCACAAAAATTCGGAAATTTTTATTTCGGCCGCCATTTTGAATTTTCGGTCGCAGATTTTTTCCACACCAGTAGACCTGGCCCTGCATAACATATCCAAATTTCAGCTACCTAGGACTACGGGAAGTACAAAACTCTTCGATCGCTCTGCGGAGAAGCAAACCTTTTGCCCCGTATTGAATTTGGTGAAAGACCCTGTATAAGTTATACTGTATTAAAAAATACAATATACCTTTCTATCTAAGTGATGGAATTGTTTATTTTTATTTATTTTTGTCAACCTTATATTTTATAAACTTAAGTTATTTACGGTGACGAGTTTTATACCAGTGCCAGTGGTTCGGAGGTTGCGTGACTAAAATTATCACGATAAATCCAGAATCAGAAAACAGGTTGTAAGAAGAGGACCCCATTGAAGTATTTACCTAATTGAAGAATTTTTTTACTATAATTGGATACTGTAATTATTCTTGGGCCACATCTTCTTATACGTCAACGAGTTCCTCGTCTTCTTTCTCTGTTTTGTGATTCTGGACTCACCCATAATGCACTGCTGCTACTACGAGTAGTAAGAATTTCTCAAGAGTTAAATTTAATACTTTTTTTATGAGTTTCATTAGTGTAGTCCCTATTTTTGTAGATCCTCGCTTGCTCTCTGCTCATTAAATTAAAGAACCCTATAGTCACTAGTCAAGAATCAGGATGAAGACCGACTGCTGTTCATTACAGGCTAACATAAGTCCCTACTCCATCGCCGGGTTATAACCTGGTTTTAATTATTTCTTAGGTACCGCAAACCTCCAAGGTTAAAATTATTATAGCTATATTAAACTTTATAATTAAACTTACTTCTACAGCCTAAAATTGATTAATCATAAATTTTATAGCCTACAGCAGTAGCTACCAAACAGTAATGCATAGGCTAGTGATAACGTGATGAGCTACTTATAGCCACTAGCCAGCCGCCTATACGTGTGGTCACGTTGAACAAATTATATCTCAACAATAACAGACAGGGTAACCTGCTGTAACATATCAAATAACAACACTATGCTGATAATGCAAAAGCCTGATGGGTATACACAGAAAAATATTGAGAAAAGATATCATTAATATGTCAGATAGTTTACTCAAAGCTGGTAATTAGTATAGACGGTAGGATATATATGCCCTATAGAAAGTTTCAGACAAATAACGCGTGCCGATGAATACAATGTAATATGTACGAAAATTATTTACATTGCTTACGACTACGCACTTTGATAAGGAAATGGAATTTATATTATAAAAATAATTACATACCGGTAATATAGTATGATATAGGGTATACCGTAGTACAAACTACGGAGTACACTTACTTTCTTTTTAAATACCCTATATCCTCTGGTTATAATATATCCAATTAACCCAAAGAGAAAGCCTAACATGGGTGCTGGGATCAAATTTGTGAACTTTGTTTAAATTTAATTTGATCTAATAAGGGGTGAAACTCTTGAAATATAATTTTAACTTATATAAATTATAAGAATCTTAATTTTTGTATTTTCTTAATTTTTATTAGCTTGCTCGTAAACGTCAAAAACAAATGTCATAAATTACGGTAGCATTACCCCCATACACTCGTACAGTAGCCTACCGGACACCGGCACTATTTTTTATATCGCCTATATGTGCTGCGCCTATACCAAATAGTTTTCGAAGTTTTATAATATAATAAATAATAATACACAATCTAGGTAGGCTATTTGCAATCCCGTGATCCCGGGTACATAGTACTGTACATGTACCTTATAGCCTAAATAATTGGCGATATTTTTTTTTTTATCATCCGATAGGCCAACTTCGTAATCGTAACTTCTCATAAGGCTAGACATTTTTTTTTTTTTTTTTGCTTAGGATTTTAGGATTTCTTTTTACGTTTTAGATTTTTTAGGCGCCGAAATGCTACGCGAGCGCGCGAAAAAAAAAGAGAAAAATGACGTTTCTAATGTCATTTTGGCCAAAGTTTCCAATTTTTATATTACTAAAAAAAATTTAAACAAATAAATAAAACTAAACAATAATAATAAGTGGAATGAAACTATAGAGGCAATGTGCGGTTTCTTTATAATTTATAACCCGAGTCATAAATTTTATCATAGTCTTGTCGGGATTTGAACCCCCACTCTGTGTAATTAAGTTATGCGCACCGGATCGAGCTAAACAGTACGATATGATGAAGGTATGATTTATAATATGGAGTATAGGTATACTACTTATTATGCAACTTAACAAAATTCACACAATAAAGAGATTACCTTGACATGAAAGAAAAAAAATATTTAAATTGCTTATATAATTATACCAGTATAAAATATAAATGATATGCAGGTGTGGTTTGCGTATTAGTGTCAACAAACTTTTGTCAAACCCAACCTTATTCTTATGCTCATCGTTTTGTCTATAATAATATTAAAAATTCATAATCTAATGCTCCCAACGAAAAGGGAAAATAATCTATATACTGGTAAATAATCCCTAATAATTTATTCAACCTTTCATTTTTTACAGAAAATAAGTTTCTACAATGTCATTGAATATTCAAGATATGAATCTGATAATACCGATATACTCCGTAATATATTTATAGGCTACGTGGCACTGATAGGTTATCTAGCTAACATAATAACTTACGAGTTAGCTAGTATAGCCTATATACCTTACTTAGCCTACTATCAGGGCATATTATGCAGGTAGGCTACTATAGTATCGCTCGCAACCAGGCTTAATATAGTGCACTCTTACTAGAAAGCATGACAATTAAAGTTAGGTTAAGTTGTCAGTGTCACGAATTGTAGGCTACGATATTATCAGTGATATCGGTGATATTTATTCTATACGAACCATGATATTATCGATGTTTGACATCAATTCCATATTCAGACTCGATATATCGTGTCTCGGTATGTGTCTTTAATAGGTAAAATACGGTAGAAGGTAGCCTGTGTTCTTTAGATGCGGCACACACATACAGTATTCAGTTGCATAATATAAGTCCTATATAACAGTCTGTTGCCAGTTTTTATTTTGCCAAAAAGAATGAAACTAAATTAGGTTCAAAGTACTAGGCTAGTTTGTAAACTGTATATATAGCCTAATTACGTTTTGGACCAAAAACTATGGGATATTAACTGAGATTAGCCATATTCAAGGTCTGGGGGTAGGACCCTCGACATGTTCCAGTCCGCCCCACGCCCCTGTTAGACAATCCTATATATACACCACAAGGGATTTAAGTTTTACAGGACACTACGAACCGATACGACGATATAATTATGAGTTTTAACTTAGCAAAATAAGTCGTACAAATCTTTACGATATATTTTAGTCAAAATAATTTATTAAATACCGTATGTATGAATTTTTAGTCATAAATTATGACTAAAAAATTCTCGAGTCATAAAATGTCATTCACATACTCGGTATACAGTTAAAGACCTGAATTTATATTAACGCATTATACTCATTATACGGTATATAACATATGTATATGGCATTTAAATTAACATTAATATTGCATTTCTTGGAAAAATTAGTTTCCATAAGTTATTCCAACTTTTATTTCAGAGTCAATATTTTCGTTAATTTCTTATCACACGCTAATTTGGGTGTGTTCATTATTTAAATTTATGCAGTATATTTCATAATCATTATCTAAGGTTCAAAAATAAACATGATTGTATCCATTTTTAATTTTAAAAAAAGGATATGATAAGTTGTTAACTTATATGCAATACACATATTCATTTATTAAACGTGGCATTGTATTCTCCATATTAGTTTACTAGTAATAGCTATGATATCTAACAGGATGTAAAAAAATTAAATTATTTAACAGCTTGGCAAGTTCCATTTAAAATAACTTTAAAAATCTATGTTTTTTTGCATCGACAAACTTTAAAAACAATTTTTTTTTATTTTACAAAAATTATGGAAACTTACCTGTCCATTTAAATCATTATTTATTAAATATCTCTCGTCGCCAAAATCTTCTCCAGTGCGCAATTTCATTATTTTTCACATAATTTACAACATTTTCTAAAAATATTTCACATTCGGGGCAAAAAACAAATGCACATGTTTTTTCCATTGTAAATAACGCAAATTTTTCCGAAGAACTATCGTCAGAACCGAAAGTGCGTCGTCGTATTAAATACACACGCTGAGCTAAAGAGGGAAAAACGCAAGCACTAGGCTACATATAGTTAGATTCAACGTCGATTGACTATATACACTTCTACTACTTGGCAATCCGACAAGAGCTAAGGCTTCAAGGTATGCGCGTTATTTCACATGCCTGGTCGATCATTCTGTACTAGTAGCGTCGTTCACGTTAAAAAACTAACTTCTGTGGATGAAATAGTGAGAAAAATAATTATATTATTATTCATTCACCATTACATCATCACAACACAGTGATAAAGGTTGCATGAGTGTTATTTATAAATATCACCAAGCGAGAATTATTATTACCTCAGTTACAGACTAAGTCTATACCATCCATATTTATTAAATAGACAACTGAATAGTTACTGTGTACTATGGTACTATTTATAGTTTTAAATGCAAAATATTTATGACATCATGATTGTAAATATTTAGCCTATTTTAGATCAATTTAAGAATAATAAAGCTGTACCGTAATCACAGGAAAAAAAATGCCAAGGCTTTCACACTTAGCTCGTGTAGTTGCAGCCTATAGGCTACTTGTATGATAACTTGGGCACTTTCGAGTTTAAAGACAGTATCGTCAGTATGTGTAGAAAATGGTATAAAAATGATTATTAAATAGCCTATCAATATTAAATCCATAAATAAAGAGGTACAATGTCGCGCAATTTTTAGAATTTAAAATTACGGTAAATAAATTTTATATAAGTTATAGTTAATGAAAATAAGTGTAAAATTATTTAAGGCTTTAAAACTAATTTAAATTGTAGGTTTATTATTTAAATTAAATTATATAAAAATAATGTTTTCAAAGTCGAGATAATTTTTAAGTTTTAAAAGTAAACTAACGTCGAAGCAGTCTTTCTATTTTCTTTACTGTATGAAATTATGAATAAATAATTTTTCATTAAGTCTATAGGCTAATTTGTAACCGTAATTTTAATATAGCATATATTTTCACCGGTTAATGTTTATTAAAATGTAGACGAAAAGTCAGTTGAAACATAAAATAATAATTCTTTATAACACGACAGCATAGCTTATTAATTTTTGGGAATTTTCAATTTTTGGACAATTTTTCGGTGATTTTCTAGAAAATACCGACGGTTTACCGGTATTTATTAATAAAAAAAAAAATAATAATTATTGTTTTACCCAAAATTTGTTTACCGGTATATTTATTTTTTTTTTTTAATATTTTCATGATCTTAAGAAAATTGCAATATATTTTTTTTCCAAAAAAATTCACAAAGTCAGATTTTTTTCCCCAATAGGCCTATACGGTATAATAATTTCGCATATATTTTATTTTTCGAGGAATTGCAAACCGTGATGCTTCGTATTATAGGTGATAAGGTTAGTTACAGCCTACATCTTTCACGTTCACCCTTTTGATTTTGTCAACAACAAATCAGTAACTCTATTTAATCCTTTGATTACTTTCTATAAGCTACCAGTGAATTCTGAGAGCGAGTGGGCGCGAAATATACGCAATGCGCTTCCTAAGCCTTCCTTAATTTATTATTAGACAAAGACGAGTGTATACGTATAGGCTTATAGCCTATAATATTGAGAAAATAAAACAGTGCATCATCATTAAATTAAATGATGTTCTTAGTTAGGCTAATAAAGACAACTGCAAAGCAAAGATTTTGCGCGAAAACCGAAATGCGCAGTAGTAATTTTCCGTAAAAGGATTATGGTTATTTGGCCTATAGGCCTATTATAGTTATTGGTAAACTTATTGGGGGAGCTTCCTTTCGTGCGTAAATCGAAGTAAACCACAAGGTAGTACCATTGTATTATCATGAAGCCTGCCTGCCCCAGTGGTCCAGTGATTAGCGCGTTAATTTTCCACTCAATCCGGAAGGTCCGCGCGCCCGCGGGTTCAAACCCCAGCGGGTGAGTATAAGATTCTTAAAGTGGCTGCTCCAGTGCTCCTTTTGATGAGAGTTTAAACCGAGGTCTTGTGTAGATCTATCTATCTCCTTTGCACTCTGCACATTAAAGAAACCTCATACAGGTCTGATCTGTAAATCCTGTCCCTGAGGCAAAATTAAAATATCACTCCGTCGTCGGGTTATGACCTTCGTTGTCACCTTACCGCGACGTTAAAAAAAAATCAAACCACACACAATATTATCATGAATCTATTAACTTGTAACTCAGAGTATGGTATTATTCAATATTCATTGCACTACCGGCTACCGTAACCTACCCAATTATAAATAAATACGAATGACTTACTCGTACAATGACTTACAGTCACTTACTCGTTATAGTCTTTCATTAAAATACAGCAGTCTAATTTAAAACATTTACCGTAAAGGGGATATATCCATGGTCTTATGGATAACCCTTTGAAAATACTCCATTGAACTAGGCTATTCGTATTTCGTACTATTGATCTTTATAATTTCAGTTAGGTAAAATATAAAATTCGAAAAAAATTCTCTTCTCTAAGGAATAATTATACTCATAAATGATCATTATCTTCTACGTGATGGAATCATTGGATGGAGGGTAAATTATCCGTGTAAATACGAGTATCATGCTATAATTGAGAACGAGAAGGCTAATTATTATTGATTCTCAATTTTGTTAGTAGGCCCTGGCTATAGGCCCATGGCTAGGCCTATGAAAGATTTTATAGCTTTTGATCATTGCTGGTTTTATTAGGGAAACTTTTTGGGATCAGCACAGCTCTTGGCCAATCAACAGCATTGTGCAGACTACAGACTCAGTAGCCTAGTTGGTTTTTTTTTTTTTTTGGTTATTAATTGTGGGCCTATAATCCCTATATGTATATATTGGCCTAGCCTAGCTAGTATAATTATATTTAAAATTTACTTATTTTTCTGATCGAAGTATTCAAAAATGTCATATTTATTTAATAGACAACACTGCAGACATTTTTTGCGTTATATTCAACGAAAAAAAGCTGCACTGCTGTTATAGCTGATATGCTGGTTTACAAGGCCCTATGTTGACCTTGGAAAACGTTATGTAATGCTATTGCTATATAAACTCCAAATTACATATAGAGGCGACAAAACACAATGTCCATAACGGCCTTGTAACTTGTATGCGAACGCATAATCATATAGCCTACGATATATCATATGATACTGAATATCGTAGGGTCCATAACATAATAAAATTTTGGATCATAGAAGAAAGAACTAAAAGAATCAATCTCCTGAACCTATAGGCCTAACATTCGTCAAATCACCTCAAGAGTCCTAGAGCCTAGATATTTTCACTGGATACTAGGCTAGGTTACGATAAATTTATACTGTGAATTAATTAATTTTAAATACATGTACACTGTACAGTAGGCATAGCCTACTTGCTAGTTAGTTGTTATTTAACTTGCAATATAATTAAAATAGCCTAGCCTAAATGTAATCCCATGCAACATAGTAGGCTACGATAAATGTAATTTTAAATACGGTACCCCATAATTAATATTAAATTCAATGGTCTAATAAAATCAAGATAAAATCATCATCAGGACCTTATCCCTTACTGGGGTAGGCCGTAAAACTAAAAAATATTAAATTAACCTTAAAAAAACAAATTCCCCAAATTCTGCAAATTACATAGAATTTGGCCTTCAAATGTCTGGAAACCTCATACAGGGTGACCCATAAGTCGCGTCTTCGTAAGAGTTTTTTTTCTAAGTCCAAATTTCGTGATTGTCTGGTAATAATTCCAAAATGACAAGTGCGATCGGTACCAAATTTTCAGACTTAGCCTACCTTCTACACAACTTGAACTTAATTTTCGGAGATAAAATTCGGGAATTTTCAAATTTCCAAAAATTCCCGAATTTTAATTTTTTTATTAGGAATTTAGAGGAGCATAAATCAATTTAACTTACGGTACATTTAAACCGATTTTAAAAAATTCTGGAATATCCGAATTTCTATAATTTCCGACATTTTTATTTTTGTACGTAGGGCCTACATTACACATAATATAGAGATAGATAACTTGAATATTCTGATAACCTTCAACGAACATTCATTTTTAAACTTAAATTTTAAGCTGATTTTTGAGGGATTATAAAATTTTAAATTCGGAAATTTTGAAATTTCCAACATTTCCCGATGGTGTTGTAGATCGAGCCACTTTAACGAAATTAAAAAATATGTTTTGAATTGGTTTATTTTACGTTAAAAGAAAAATAATTCAAAACATATTTTTAAATTTCGGTAAAGTAGCTCGATCCAGTAAAACACTTTAGTTTTTCACGAAAGACCAGCAGGTAGGCCTATTAACGAAAACAGTCTAAAACCAAATTTGGAACGTACTTAACACCGACGCCAAAGGATGAACCTTTACCGCGTTCCTGGAAGCAAGGGGACCTCAGTTTTCATCCGATACAGAGACCTCAAAATCTCATCCGATAGAGTCGCCACTTTACGAATTTTCCCCATCTGAAAATTCCTTCAACTTACGTTACATCCAACCCTAAAGATTAGGTTTTTACCCAAAAATTAGTCCCTGATGCTAATCATAATGTAATTTACGAAATTTGGAAAGTAAGAAAATTCCCGAATTTTTAGTTTTGGTCAGAACTGGATAGCATGATTCCCTCTTTGAAGTCGCCAAGTCGCAGTCGATGTCTGCCAGAATGTCTGCAGCCTGCAGGAATTTTAGGATTTGAAAATTCCTATAATAATTCCTTAGTGTCTGACCCTTTTTCGGATGAGATTTTAAACTGCAATATCCGAATTCTTCAGTACGTATAATGAAAATTAATAATTCAAGAGAATTAGCTGTGATCGCATTGTACCAAAATAATAATTCCAGAAATCTTAGGAATTCGGAAATTCCAAAAATTCCGAATATTGAATTTTCCGAAATTATAATCCCTTGAAAATCGGCTGAAAATTTAAATACTTCGTAGTTAAATGGATATATTATGAAAGCTGCTCCGAATAATTAAGTTATTTACGGTATCTAATCGTATGTAGGCTAGATCATACAAAAATAAAAATTTAGGAAATCTTGGAAATTCGAATATTTATTCCCGAATTTTGAAAATCGATTAATTATGGCTTCTCGGATATTTTTCCATATCAAAAACGATCAAAAAATAAAAATTTGTGAATTTTCGGAAAATTGAAAATTTTCGAAATTTTATATCCGAAAATTAAGTTCTGGAAGTTGCGTAGAAGGAACCCTGAAAATTTGGTACCGATCGCACTTGTCATTCTGGAATTATTACAGTTCCAGACAATCACGAAATTTGGACTTAGAAAAAAACTCCTATGAGACGCGACTTATGGGTCACCCTGTACATGTACGTTATATTGTATGGGTTGGCCGATGGTAGGCTAGTTGGTTAAAAATTTTACAGTTACGGTACCGGTACCGATAATGGAAAATTTTTTGTAAACGTTAATGATGGAAAATTTTTAAATTTAATCTTAACATGGTTAGTAGATGGAGGGACCATGATCTTAAGAATTTTCCAAAACGGGCAAAACTTGAAAATTTTCGAAAAAAAAACAAACTTGTAGCAATCTGTGCCTTGTAGCCTATAGGTAGGCCTACTTCCAGAAAGTTTTCCTCCTTAAAGTCTTACTGTTTACAAGTGGAAATGACCGTGCAGTGACATAGGCTATATCATTTTCGTCTGCTCACAAGTTAAAATATTAAGCATAAAATGCTATTGCTAGGTCCGGTATATAATTTATAATTTAGTCATGAAAGGTTTGTTCTCCATGAATCCGACAATTAATATTCAATAATACTTCTTCCTTACGTAGAAGTATTATTGAATAATTTATAGCCTAATTATTCATGAAAATAACAAAATACTTAACTTTGTAAAAAAAAAAAAAAAAACTGAAAAAGGCTCAGAGGTAAAATGTATAATTATGGTAGGCTACCATGTAGTAAGGGCGTAAGGCAGTAGGCTACTTACAGGCAAGTTGTAAATATAATTATGTCGATAGTCAAATTTTATATGACATCACAATACAATTATTGAATAGGGAGCAAGGCGCGCGGCTACACTGATAGTCAAGCAACAATTGCAACATGCTAGACTATCAGCAATCATTGCAGGTTTTGTGATGTTTACGTCATTTGTCTATCAAAGGAAGTCTATCGATAGAATCAGTGTTATCAGTGTAGTCATGATTTGCTGAGTTGATTTACGAGTGCGTTTATTAATCGCGCCCTCGAATACGATTATATAGCATTTAAACATTCATTTTGGAATTAACTATTTTACTGTAGGCCTATAGGCTAGGCTAGTCTGTAGATTCAGAAAATGTCAAAATTTATAAATTATGAACGAAATTTAAATTATAGAAGTTCTATAAAATCTGACAAAAATGATGACAAAAATGATGACAAAAATGATAACGTGTAAATTGTCTTGGGTGAATGCAATGCAGTATTTACCGGTATAATTTATGGGAGTGAAAATGTAATATAATTTATAGCCTACCATTTTGACACAATTTTGTAATCCCGAAATTGAGTGCTCTTAATCCCAGGATTTTCGGACCAAAAAATGTCCAGAATCCCGGAATTCGGGATCCCGGGATTGGTTCTCTAATGGCGACTAAGCCACGCCTCTGCTGCAATCTTGTAGGCTAACTTATAATAGCTATACATTATTATCTATTATCTATTATTTTATACAAAATAATTTTATATTATGATACCAAGCCTATACATGCCAATAAATATAGGCCTAATAATAATTTACACATGGCAGTGCCACGTATCAGTAAAATATAAAATTAATTAAATTAAAACTACTCCAATATAGGCTAAGTCCTGAAACTCCTGATTAAAGCCCTTCGAGGGGCCATTCTGGCCCGCGAAGTGAAGCCTGTCAGCTAGGCTACATTATTAAATTTATATTTATGAATCTAGATCAGTTTAAAATATTTAAATTTATAGATAGGCTTGCCGACTGAACCCATTTACCCTGGAAGCAAAGAGTCAGAATCTGAGTGCACAGTCTAACCGTCAGAATGTAGCATTACCCTATATCCGACTTACGGTACCGGTAACCCAGCTGGGCAGATTATAAGAGGATTGAGTTTCAAGAACAGTCAACATACTCCCTAAGTCGCTATAGTCCAGCAGATAGAAGAACCATATCTTTTGAACTTGAACTTGAAATATTCACATGATTTGTTATTTGGTATAAGTCT
>JAQGBM010001095.1:0-11422 GCA_034698405.1 Symphylella vulgaris | reverse complement strand
ACCGTTCAAATTGAAAAAAAAAAAGAATTGTGGGATTTCTATCTGCCAGTGACTATTATTTATATCACTTTACATAATTTTTAAAACTAATATTCCTATTTTGAACATTACAATGCAAATTTCCATTGAAAAAGCAAGGTTGCAGCGTCGTTGCTGTCAATAACAGCTGCACTAGACCGAGGCGCCCCACCGGCAACATGATCTATTAGGAAAATTGCATGAAAATGAAGTAGGCTAGGCCTATCAAGCAATTTTTGTGATTTTTCCCCCCTAAGTTATGATACCGTAGATTCTAAAAAGATTTCCGTTTTAAAAATGGCAGGTCACTACATTTTTATTATTTTTTCCATTTATTACAAGCACAGCCCGTAGACTGGTTTACCACCTAAAGGTTTGTCCTATAAGACGGGGTCCTATTAGGGCCTTAATACACGTACCGACTAATTCCAGCTGGGAATGCCGGAAGCGGGAGTAAAGGACCGGGGAATGGGCCTGAAGAGAAGGTTGTGGCTATAGGACACCCATCCTAGTGCATGCTTACCACACCCGACGGAGCTTATAACTTCAAGTCAACATGAAAAGCTTAGTCACTTAGACCATCATGCCACTGCCCAGTACCATAATAATATTATGTATTGTTAATTGTTTTTTTTTTTCGTGATCATTTGGAGGTTTAATCTGCACGACGGATATTGTATAATAATATTCAATCTTGATATTCACTCCAACCTATATACTGTGTACATCAACACCATATTACAGCCTGTGTATCAGTACAACGCATTTCAATTTTCTCGTTTGCTAATTTGAAAGGCTTTATCAAATTTACAAAATATCTATTTACCATAATCACATTATAATACTGTGTAATATTCTTCAAAGTCGTATTTAGTGCATTATGGAACTAGTAAATGCTATAGTATAGGCTACCATATTTACGCAAGTTGCAAGATTAAAGATTATAACGTCAAGTTGTCAATAATTCAGATAACAGTTTTAGATTTCTACTGTATAATAATCTTTTACATGCATTTACCCATTCTTCATTAATAATTAATAGGACGTGTAACACAGTATAGACTAAAAATTAAGTACTTTATACCTAGTTTATATACAGTAGTGTATAATTTCAGTATAGGCTACTACTGTACAGTTGTAAGCTATATACAAATAGTGAGAGGCAACCTCACTATTTCTCTACGTAGAGTAGCCTACTCCCACGGTAGTCCCGCCACACCGGTTATAAGATTTATTTAACCAAGCTTTATTATTCTGCTCAGTATTAGGCCATACATTAGCACACATTATCTACGGTTGAGCAGGCAACGTGTAGGCATAATACTGTATAAACTGTATAAGGAAGTTTAATTATAAATTCTAAAAACATATACAATTAAAATATATATCCAGCTCAGAACTTGCCTATACTGAATATCTTATGAAGCACAGGACCAGACGGTTAACTCTCTGAATAAATTATAATTATATATTATTCTTTTCATCCTATAGTTATAATACATTTCGTTGAAATAATGGACACAGGTCAGGATTCTGGATTAGGCAAGTTTTAAGATCATTCTGTCCATACTTCTCCTAACATTGCAAATCGTCTTCAAAATTGAATTGCTTAAAAAAGGAATTACAATAAAAAAATGTTTTGAACATAATTAAAAAAAAATTGTAATTAGAATAAAATTATTTCAATAGAACTCATCAATGATCATTGAACAAAATATTTCCCATCCATATATTTCAGCAATCTCCTATGAAATAATATGGATGGGAGATATTTTGAAATACAGGTATAAATATTCTCAAAATATCATAATAAATAGCAAGGAAAAATTCTCAAACATGTTCTTTGAGAATATAACAGAATTTCAATGGAAACCGAACATTATTTTGGACGAAATTTTCTGAAATTTCATCAAAGCGGACGTTTCACGTATGATTTTAATCGTTACGTGAAACGTCTAGGTTTTTGTTTATTAGCAAAAAAACGAAATAATTAAGATTTCCCAGCTATTTAATTACCGTATATACTATTTCAATTTCAATTCTACGGTAAAGTTAATTCTAAGTTATATTCTTAAATATTATACTGTACCGGTATTATAGTTATATTAGGCTATATATATATACGGTACCGTATCATTAATATTATTGTGGGTCTCATTAATAATAATTAATCTCCAATTCTTCATTCTTTGAAATTTTATTGTAGTTAATAACTTAACGTTCTAACTGCATTATTTTTATCTTCCAGTCAGGCAGACTCAAGCTATAGAGAATCTGACTCGGTATCTAGTACAGTAAATCGTATCCAGACCTAAAAAAGTTTCTTCTCTTCTCTTTTCGAAACGAAACTCCCTTTCATATCACTACATTAAGAACTGCGAGCATAATATTGTACCGTACCGTACTATATATACTCGTACGAAGAAAAAATTTATAGATTTCAAACGCTTTTAAAAATATTCCCACTCTAATAATTTCGCGTACTTTAAATTCAGGTATTCACCTCACTTTATAGATTTTAATAACCTGTGTAGTGGGGATATAATACGCGGGGACGTTAAGGCATAAATTTTATAATGTAGTCTTTTTATATCCTAATTCCTCTGCCGGTGTTATATGATGGCAGCTGCACATTTTGCAGTTCTCTATCTCATAGTAAAAATGTTAGTACCAGTATATAGGTATAGGCCCTATATTCTACTAGGTATATAGGTATAAAAGAGAGAAGGGTATACGCCATTACATCTTTTCATTCGCGCACTTTCGGGTTCTTAATGGATTTCTTAAGAAATAGATTTTCAATTTCCAAAACAGGTCTGACCGTTGGTCCAATGGGAGTTATTTTACTTTTACCTGCAGTATCTAGCAAATGGTTTTCTTTTATCTTCTTTTCTTTTTTGATTCAACATCGATATACACACAATTCACTTCGAATTCTTTGTTTTAAGAGAGCCTCACTTTGCAATAGTGTATATTACTGAATAAGTTAACTCCATATTCTATATTATCAATATTATTATAATACTTGGTTTCTACACTGTACACCGTATACTGTATAACTTCCCTATAAATATGGACAGAAAATTTTGTGGAAAGCTTTACTGAATTAATATGTTATTATAATTTTCATTACTCCGTATGATCTTTTTAACTAAAGTCAGTGCAAGTCAAGTTGACGCAAAATTAAATCGCGGGACAATTTTGGTAATTATTGGATGCTCGTGAATTTCTGCATGAAAATAATCCGCAAAATTGCACGAAAACGTACAAAAATCCAAGAAATTACATAATTTTCCCGCGATTTTTGCGTCAATTTGACTTGACACTGACTTTACATAATGTTATAGAACCCAAGTGTAATTTTTTGCCCTATATGTGCCGACTTCCCAAAGGCTTGAAGGTTACTTGGTATATCGTATATATAGCCTAGGTAATGTTAGAAGCGTGTGCGAGCCGGAATTGGAATATTCCAATCGCTGACCACACCAGGTGGATGCTTTACATCCTTGTCGACCAAGTCTAAAAAAATTGTGCGCAAATTATTGAGAAAATCTCAAACCTGGAGATCGACAGCCAGGAGATCGATTGACCACGAGATCGACAAAAAAGACATACGGTGCTACTCGCTTAACTTATTTGTCGCTCTCGTGGTCAGTCGATCTCATTTCCAGTCGCTCTCCCGGTGGAAGGAATGAAAAAGGAACTCACCCGACCGATCTCCCGCAGTCGACTTCCCGGCCCCAAACCGTATACAATTTGTAAATAGAATAATTTTTTGCTAGGACAACATAAACAAAAATGACTTTCGATTTTTTTCAAGTGACAATTTATGAGATGCAATGTGATGATGATGCAGTATCTTTCGATACCTAACATCGTCATAACGGTAGTCTATTCACGTAACGACAACATTGTCGAAGCAAAATCCTAAACCCATGCCATAGGCATAAATATTATGCGCAGTACAACATGTAATAAACACTCGATGCAATAACTTTGGAACAGATGATGAAGGGATACATCTGTTAAAAGGACATGCGCGCATGCCAATAGCTTCAGTTCCTATCTCGGCTTTGCACATCCTCAAGTCATTTTTCAAATTACGAGGAGCAGAAGCACTACATAATTTTTTATATGCTGCACAGAGTGCATAGTCGAGTGTGGTCATTTTATGAAAACGAGGGAGGGGGTTACACTCGTAAGTAAACGCAATGCAATTTGCATGTTGATAGAATGATTTGCATTCATTTCTTATTGTTAGTCACAGTAAAAAGATAAATGAGGCAATTATACAAATGCACGGCTCCAACCTTGCAATCTTTGAATTTTCTATTAGGCTCCCTTTGAACATCGATACAATATATCAAATCTCTAAAAAAAATTATCGCCATTAACTTTTATTTTTAGAGCATAACATATTTTATGAACCAAGTTAGCTATATGGATAGCTACGGGGTGTGATAGTCGTAAATAGATACTCCCCGCAGAAAATCTGGCTACTGCAGGATCTAACTTATTTAACGTTTTGCTTATCATATCAATTACAACTAAGGGACAAGGGTGAAATTATACAAAAGATTTTTAATTAATTTAAGCTAAAATTAGTTTTTTTATTGATTAAATCGCGTTTTAGAGCGCGTACGGATAAGCAAATAATTTGTTTTCATACGATTATTTTTATTTGTTGGAATACTAGATATTATAATTATATATTTTGCTAATTTTACCAACGAATATTTTGAGCTTATACACTTCTGCATTTAAATTAAACTTTCGTTTCTTACACTCAAATGCTCGAATAAACAAATCAAAGCCCAAAACATTTGACCGTTTGTTAACAAAATCGTTCTAATATTTTTTTAAAACTCTGTTGGAGACATTAGTCGCAAAAAATCATTTTATTTATTTAATCTTTTCTACTCCGTAAAGAAATTATATTGTTCTTGATTCTGAGAGACCAAAATTATATAGCTGGCATTCTGACTGTATTCCTATAATATATAGGAATGCACAGCTGTTTTTACTATACAAACAACGCAAACGTGCTTTATTATATACTTCGTATAATATTATATTATACTCTAACTATAAAAAATATTACTTACCATAAACAGAGAGAGTGGTTTCTACTTTTTCTGCCCCCACGGTGTTATTAACGAGACATACGTAAGTTCCAGAATCATTAGGGTTGACGTGTAGGATTACCAGACTACCGCTAAACATTCGTATACGTTGAGACGGTTCAACATAGTGCAGTTGTTCTTTTCCGTTAGCCTTGAACCAGCTGGAAAAGAAATCAAAATAAATATTTACTTCGATGTTCTGCTGGTGTAAGTCTTATTACAGTAAGTATGTTCGCAGCATTTTAATTTGCAGCATTTCTATACCTATAGGTTGCAATTCAATATTATTGTCTATACCAAGTTCTAACCATTATTTTACAGTTAATGACAAATACCCCTTTGTTATCATGTGCATTCTTATTTTTTTAACCAAAGCAAGGTTTCCACGTAAAGCGGGGCAAACGTAGCCCTGCGATAGGTCGCCACGTTTTCAGTCTGACCAATGACAGGGAAATGTAGGCTATATGCTCGCGCATTGACGCTTGAAGTGGAAACCTTGCTTAAGAGTTAATCCAGTCAGAGGTTGGTTCGTGTGCTTGCCACTGAGATTTTCAAGAATGCTTTCCTATAAAGGTAGTAGGCTAAGTGAAATAGCCTATTTAAAACGGACAGTGTCTACTATTTCGAGGCTAAACCATTAGCATTAGCTAGATATGAAGGCCTCAAGGGCAAGGCCACCTGGGGCGATTTAGTTGTCACCAAAACACCGGCTTTTCCCCATAGGAAATACATGGAGAGCTCCGGTGTTTTTGGTGACGAATAGCGCGCACTTGGTCCTAAGGGCGGGCGAAAACGAAGGCACAGCAAAATCCTGTTTCAGAGAACATTGTTGTTAGAAAAACGAGCACGTCACTTCATCCCGTGTTTCTGATTTGTTTTTAACAGGTCCCATCGTTTTCTAGCAACAATGTTCCCTGAAACACGATTTTGTGTCATATAGTTTTCGCCCGCCTAAAAGTTATTCACTCCGTTGTCTGGAACACTTTGGTTAGGAGCTTTGGTTAGGAGTTAAAATTCAAACCAACAAAACCAACTAAACTTACCTTTTTTAAGGTCAGTTACAGTATTCGATTTGTATATTTTGTTCTAAAGGGATGAAAACAAAGACGGCCCCGTAAAAAGATGGTGAACTTATCTGTGTATCAGATAATATTTTAGATAATCGGATTTTCTTGAAAAAAATAATCTGTTACGTAAGCTACTATTGTTATTAAAAAAAAAACATTGAACAATAGAAAGATTCAACTAGAAAAAATAACATGTCAACGAAATAGGAAAACTTTAAACAAATCTGGAATTGGGTTGATAAAACTTCGTTTTTGTCTTTTTCTATTTCAAAGAAAACAAATGTCAGAAAATCAAATCTTTTTTGCAAACAAAAATGTATAAAATACTATCATGCTACTGCCCGTGATGTTTAAGAGACTAGATCATTCTCTTATAGAAAGTATCCATCACAATGAAAGCAAACGTATGGTATAAGCTGTTTATTTACTTCTTTTTTTAAGAGAACTACTTTGATCTCTGTCAAAGTCATCTCTTTCTTGTGTCAACAGAAAATGAAGTTTATTTTTTAAAGTAGACATAGAAAGAGGAAAACGGATATAAAATAGTGGACATTCGCGTTCTTATGGGTTAGTTTGAGATAGTTTATAACTCTGCAGCCCCAGATGACTTCTATAACGTATCGTTCTGTTGATATTATACTTTTCAGAGAAATTATATACCTTTAACTGCAGGCAACAACTTATGGCTTTTCTTATATGATTGTGCTCTATTGCTCTATTATAGAACTCCAATAAAGAAAAAGAAAAATGCGCAATCCGTTATAGATCAGTGACTCAATAAGCTGAAGAAAAAAAAAGGGGGGGACGAACAAGCTAGTTAGGTGATGTGCACAGCTTTCGAATCGGTTTAAAACCGGCTGTTGTGTTCTGAAAACGCATAAGGTTAAGACGTGTTATACCGAAAAGTGTTAAGTTATTGTCCAATTATTTTGAGTTACTCTGTCCATAAATAATAGCTCTACTAATATGCAACAGCTGAGGAGAAATCTAAGATCAGAGAGAAGTTTAAGATCCGAATAATGGTGTTGTCTTCTAATAAACAATGTATTGACCATGTCATAAACACCCTTTAATTAAACTGTATCTTCCATCTTAACGTGAACAATGAACATGTTTTATAACATTTTAAAAAGGAAACCTTTCAAGAACATATTTTTGAAATGTTTTTCTTTCAATATACGGTATAGTTAATAATAAAGTTTTAAGCTCGATAGAACGAAATCTATTATTGTCTATCTGATAATAGGTATAATGTATTATAAAGTATCTGTTTTGTTTTTTCCTTTAAAGAACAAGATTCCTGCTTTGAACAGACTTGAAATGTATCTTATAATAAGCTAAGATAATATACCCTGTATACTAAAGGGGGATAGATAATATCGGCATCTTACAAGAATAAAAGCAATCATTTTTCAACTCGGGGTCTCTTTCTTATAAGGAAAAATATCTTCTGCTGCCTTTTCAGTAATAGAAAAGAATCCAAAAATAAAAAAAAAGATAGAAAGAAATTGGAGATTGGGGTTGTTATCTATTTGACTGTCCACCAAAGACAAAGTGATTTAGATAGAAAAACATCCGAAATCTGATGTTGAACTCATTATAGACCAGTCTCCGGCCTGCTGATTAAAATAACGGACATTGCCAGAAAAGAAGAGATCAATACATAGTTTCCTAAGTACAATGACATTTTAATAAGGAAAAAAAGCAATCAACAGGAATGTGGATAATGTGGTATTGGAATTTCTAGCTTATTACTGCTGCTGCTTGCTGACCGGATCTATTTTTATATGAGAAAGAGAAAATAAAAGCCAATAAGATATTGATTATTAGAAAAGTATTTCTGGTTTCATTATTATACAACTAATTTCTCTCATCTACGTATACCTAATTTCTCTCATCTACGTATACCAACTAATAAAACATAGAGGATTGTGATTAAATAAAGTTATTTTAGAACTATTTTCATAGAGAAAATTATTATTATCATTTTTGTTATATAAAGGAAAACAAATTTGAAATGAAATGAAAAGGTTTCAATACTTTCAAACTCCAGTTTTAATAATTTAGCTATGCTGGTGCATAATATTGATTTGAGATTGGGCCATAATAATTATTATTCATCTTGAAAGAATTTGCCATAATTTACGGTATAATAAAATAAATAATGATGTTTTAGATACAACTAATAATAATTGAGTTAAGGTTGACAATGATCTTTCATTAAATGATGCCAAACATTGAAAAGAATCAGAGAAATCAAATTATTTTCATATGAGAAAATATAAATTGGGTCTCCCTCTTCTAACTTAATTTAAGAATATTTTTCATTAATATTGATTGCATGAACTAATAACGGTTCACGTTTATTAAAATAAATACACTAACTATGTTTTTACATGATTGTGTTACCGTTCTCTTAGAAATATTACTAACTTTGAAATACTTTTTATATATCATTACGAAAAAAAATTATTTATAATATATATTTAAAATTTTCTAGTCTATAATATTCTAATAATTTAATAAAATAAGTAATTTTTGTTATTTTGTATGCACGAATAATTTGGTCATTAAATATTTTACATTTTGAAATTTAATTCTCTTAGGTAAAATAATTTTTTCTGTTAGTTATGTTACTTAAATTTCTCAGAAATTCTTTGTAATGGATTTATTCTTATAGATGGGTTGCGAGAATAACTAACGAGTAAGTAATAAGTTGTACAGTATGTGGTTCGAAATTATTTATAATAGATTTATACTTATAACAGTTAGATGGGTTGCGAGAATAACTAACGAGTAAGTAATAAGCTGTATGTGGTTCTTGTTACGTTACAACCCCTAAAAGGATAATTTAACTCAATATAGATCTCGAGCATAATAAAATCGTCGAGATATTATTATATTCCTCTGTATATTAATGAACCTATAAATATGAAACCATTTCGGACGTTTGACGAATCGTAATAAATTATATTTAGGCGAGAAAATTTGATGGGAAGGATGGAGTCAATGATATGATATATAAAACTGTAATTTTAACGATAAAATAAAAGCCAGAAATCGCAGTAAATTACATTCCTTTTATGTAGAGAGATAAAAAAAATGAGAGAAAAGAAAAGAAAGAGGAAGTAATTTCGGGGGATTGATTATTACGTATCCTTCCAGGAATTTTCATAAAAAAGGATAAATTTACTGCAAAGAGAAGGAAAAGAAAAGCCATCAACTTTTAATAGAACATCAAATAAAAAGCATACCTTTCCCATACTATAAAATCAATTATCCAATTAATTTTTTCAATCAAATTTTAACGAATGAAGATCAGTCTTGATTCCTGTGTTTTTTTCTTTACTTTTACAAAGGCTCTATACAGACTTTTATTTCAAACTTCCAATAAAAAACGGTGCACATATCTAAGCCGTTTTTCAGTCACGATCCAGAGGAGAGTAAATCGACTTGGACAAAAGCCTAACACCGCACCAAAGAAGAAGTATAGAGAGAAGGGACTTCTCCGTAATACTTTATGTAAATCCACGTCCAATACAACATTGCTATTTAACTTGGCAATAAAAGGGTCGTATTTCATGCTTAATCTAGAATTGTAATAAATTTTAAGGAAATGCGTGGATTTTCTTTTGGTTATTTTATACTTTCGGGGTGTATATGGAGGGTCATAACTATTTATGTTCTTCTCTTATGAAGGAATTGGAAGAATTTTTAATGTTCTCTCTAGGTTTGCTTATAGGAGAAATAATTCATGATGTGTGTGTACTTATATTTATGAGTATTATAAGTGTGCAAGCTTACATTTGTTTGAAGACAAGAGCTTAAGATATGCTGTTAAATTTACGGCTGGACTTATGTATAATAATATACAATCTACCTGTATAAATAAAATAAATCTATAAATCCTTATTGGAGGAAGGAAGGTACTACATAACTTATAGTTTGATAAACTATTGCTTATAAGAGTTTTAATGGGTAAAGTTTTAGATCGTATAATTTGTATGAAAATTATTGTTACACTTCCAACCATGATATTAGGCAGTTTATAATAGATCAAAAGTTTAAAATAAATATTATACATTCCGTGTATTTTGTAAGTTATACAGTGATTAGTAAAATCATCCACAGCTTCGACTTGAATTCTAAGTTATATGGAGTGCTTGAATTCTATAAGCTTGGCTTGAATTCTAAGAGTGATTATAAAATTGTACGAGTATTTTGATGTAACTTCCTGATCTATGACTGGGTGCTAATAATATTGTACCCCATGTTTTTTACACATCAATGATATTATTGAAGTGATATGTATTTCTTATATTTAATCCTAAACTATCATAATTATCCGTGATTTTACCTTGATTGTGCAAAGGGATTTACAAGTCTTACCTTCCTATACAGCGAAAATAGAAGAATAATATATATTCGTTTTCTTTTTATTTCTATTACGTGAAACCATCAAATGTCTATTGTCTATAGCACATCATTATTAGTTAAACCATTTGTTTTTATAGTACGCTAATCTCGTATAAAATATAGTCATCAATAAAAGCTTATAGTGTTTAAATGAAAATAAAGTAGTATAAATTCCCTACAAACACATCACATCCACTATTTATATTTACGAGCATCTTGAGGCTTCATCGTAGTGCCATTACATGTGACACGCGATCTCAAAGCTGCCAGCTTGAATAACACGTCTACATCAATAAAACATGATGCCTTTACCTGTAGGTCGGTAGAGGGTAACCTTGCGCGGCACACTGAAGCACGGCTCTGTCACCTTCCCTGATGTTTACGAAGCCCTTGCTGTCCGTTATTCTTGGTGGTACACTGCCACGAGGTTCTATAAAAGAAAAAAAAAACATCCTATTATTAGACCTTTTTTTCAAGTGGGCTAAGTAAAAAGAGAATAAAAAATATAGAAATTCCTTCATCAAAATACAGGAAAATAATTATTTTAAAATGTTTAAATTTTAAACTTTTTAAATTACGGGGTACACTTCCAAAATAAAGTTATAAGATTATGATTGTATTATATCAGAAATATTTAATACTAAAAAGTACCGGTACGGTATGCCTATAAATAATTGAAAATTAATATGTCGAACACATAATTTACACCATGACTACTTCGTACGATTCGTACTATTGGTTTTTCTTAATTTTCATTACTTAAACGACAAACAATATTAAAAATAAATAAGGTCCCGT